>CAUYUJ010020000.1:145000-147500 GCA_963575745.1 Prorocentrum cordatum
GGCAATTCCTTCAGTGGAAGTGAGACCCTCTAGCGGCCTATGAAGAGGAAGCATGAGTCTTGGGTTTACTCTGGTACTCCTCATCCTCCTCCTCCTCCTCCTCCTCCTCCTCCTCCTCCTCCTCCTCCTCCTCCTACCTCCCTCCCTCCCTCCCTCCCTCCCTCCCTCCGTTCCTCCCTCGCTCCCTCCCTCCCTTCCTCCCTCGCTCCCTCCCTCCTCCCCCCTGCCTCCTCCCTCCCCCCTCCCTCCTCCATCCTGCCCGCCCTGGGCGGCGGCCTGCGGCGGCGGCGCGCCGAAGCAGCCCACGGGGCCGGGGGGGGGCAGCCGGTGCACGAAGTCCTCTGGCGCGCGGGTGCGCCGCGGCTGCGGCGGGCCCGCGCCCGCCGCTGCTGCGGCGAGTGGTCTACGGTCACCGTGCTACTATGAGTGGGGCCGAGTAAGGAACGGAGAGGCTTTCCTGGCCTCGGCGAGAGGGCCCAGCGAGAGGGCCCTCCGAGAGGCCTCAAGAGGCACACAGGACGTTCCTAGGAAGCCCCTCGGAGGCCCCAAGAAGCCTCCCACATGCCCGCAAGATATGCCAAGAGGCCCCAGAAAGGCATTCCAAGAGACCCTGAGATTCATCCAGGAGGCTCCTGACTCAAGCTATAGCTGCCACCGTCTCAAACACTAACTCCTTGTGGGGGTCGGCGGAAAAGCGTAAGCCACTTGAATAAGGAAGAAGGGGCTTTCCTGGCCTCGGCGAGCACGGGCCGCGAATAGGTTCCCTGACCTAGGATCTGAGGAACGGCCCGACAACGAGAGCCCCTCCTGGGCCCCAAGTGGTACGTGTTCGGGCACCTTGACTGTGCGACAACACCGCGCGGACCGTTCGGCCTTTGGGCGATCTGATGGGCCTGTTTGGAACCACCACCACCATAAGTTGGAAGAGGAGGGGGTTCCGCTCCACCTCCTCCTCCTCCTCCTCCTCCTCCTCCTCCTCTTCTTCTTCTTATTGTTCTTCTTATTATTATTCTTCTTATTCTTATTATTATTATTCTTCTTCTTCTTATTATTATTATTATTATGCTTCTTCTTCTGCTTATTCTTCTTATTATGCTTCTTATTATTCTTCTGTTTTTTCTTATTATTCTGTTTATTGTTCTTCTTCTTCTTATTATTATTATGCTTCTTATTATTATTATGCTTATTATTATTCTTATTCTTATTATTCGTATTCTTCTGATTATTATGCTTCTTCTTCTGCTTCTTCTTCTTATTCTTATTATTCGTATTATTCTTCTTATTATTATTATTCTTCTTCTGATTATTATTCTTCTTATGCTTCTTCTTATTATTCTTAATATTCTTCTTATTATGCTTTATTCGTCTTCGTCTTATTCTTATGTTTATTATTATTATTCTTCTTATTCGTCGTATTCGTCTTCTTCTTATTCTTCTTCTTCTTATTATTATTCTTCTTATAACTATTATTATTATTATGCTTATTATTCGGCTTATTCTTCTTATTGTGTTTATTATTATTCTTCTTATTATTCTTATTATTCTTCTTATTATTCTTATTCTTATTATTATTATTCTTATTCTTCTTATTCTTATTCGTCTTCTTCTTATTATTCTTATTCTTATTCTTATTATTCGTATTCGTCTTCTTCTTATTCTTATTATTATTCTTATTATTCTTCTTATTATTCTTCTTATTATTATTATTATTCTGCTTCTGCTTCTTCTTCTTCCTCCTCCTCCTCCTCCTCCTCCTCCTCCTCCTCCTCCTCCCCCTCCCTCCTCCTCCTCCTCCTCCTCCTCCTCCTCCTCCTCCTCCTCCTCCCCCTCATCCTCATTCTCCTCATCCTCCTCGTCCTCCTCCTCCTCCTCGTCCTCCTCCTCCTTGCCCCCTCCAACTTATGGATGTGGTAGTGGAAGACAGGCCCACCCCCAGACTGACGACGAAGCAGGCGAGCACGTGCTCTCAGTACCTGCGCTCCCTCTGGCCTGCGAGCCGTAGCCCCCGATGCAGACCGTAGGAACGACCAGCCTGCGATGGTCGCACACAGGCGCCTCCGCGCTGCCAGGGCGGGGGCGCGCGTCGGGCCACGGCGCCCTGCAGACAGGAGGAGGAGGAGGACGAGGAGGAGGAGGAGGATCCTGGTGATACAGAGGGTCCTGGCTAGGGGTCGGAATGTTTCTGGGGAGGGGTCCTGGACCCAGAAACAACCCTCACCCCCAGCCAGGGCCCCCCTGGCTCACCGGGTCGGGAATGGGGATCCTGGCTGGGGAGTGCGCTGTCCTCCGTCCGACACCGCCGCACGCTCTGGGCGAGGCGGCGCGACCCTCCGACAGCGCCGCACAGACTCGCGGCGCAGCTCGTTCGGCCTCGGCCGATGCCGGGCCAGTGGCAGCATATTCAGCCTGGAACGCCCGCGCTGCCAGGGCCCTGCGGTCCATCCCCACGGAGCCGGAGCTTCTTCTCGTCGTCACAACGTCGCTCCTCCTGCTCCTCCTT
>CAUYUJ010020000.1:150000-165000 GCA_963575745.1 Prorocentrum cordatum
TAGCAACCGGCACTGCGACCGGGCCATGATGCACACACAGCAGTAGCGAGCAAAAATTGAAGCGAATGGCTTGAAGCCGCAACAGGGGAGGGGCGTCGCAAAGAGAGTTGCTCTAATTGGGGCAGGTGAACATTTGCGACCTTCCAAGACCATTGGGCTGGCATGTAGGTGTGCACGGTATAGGCCAGGGCCACCCCGTCCAGCCGTTCTCAAACTAACAGTGATATGATTTGTATCAGGGTATGGAAATGAAGGGGAGGGGAAGGGAGGAAGAGAAGGAAGAGGGGGAGGAGGAGAAGGAGGAGGGGGGTGGGGCGAGGGGAGGAGGAATGGAAGGAGGAGGGAGGGGAAGGAAGGTGGAGGACCACGAGGAAAAGGCGGAGAAGTATCAGCAGCAGCCTGCAGCGACGGTGACGGTGCCCGCAACAGTGTCCACGCGAGGGGACTAAGCGGGGCGGGGCCGGAGCGCCCGAAAAGACAAATAGTTTGAAGCGGCAGGCAAGGGTATCACATCGAACAGCCTCATTCATGATGTACACAAAAACTAGTCTCCAGCTCATTCCACTTTGGTGTTCTGGCCACGTCCATCCATTCATCTGTCCCAGCATGAATGCCCACGAACAGCTCCCCGTGCCTCCGTATATCATCAACCCATCGCGTCTTGGGTCTCGCTTGTCTGCGAACTGGTTGTCGGGACTCCGCGTGCAGAGCGGGCTCCCACAGTAATGCCTTGTAGGTCCATGTATGGCGATCAGATGCAACTTGTGCCGCCCATCTCCATCTCCTGCTTCGTTGGGTAGTGTCCAGTCGTCAACGTTCAGCTTCTCCAACAAGTGTTGCACCTCATGCGTAGTCCGCTTGATCCAGCCGACCCAGGTTTCTAGGTGATCATATTCGCGTTGTTGGACGTCTGCCATCAATGCGGTGTCATGCGCGCTGGCATCGTTCGAAGTACTGCTTGCCGCAGATGTTGGGGCATGGTCTTGGCACCCTGGTCCGGCCGAGTTGTCTACATCTGCGGCTTCCTGTCGTCGTCGAAGAGCACCCAAGACCATCCGCAGCATTTGACGCTGTGTTCGTCGCAGGCGGTTTTCCAATTCACTCGTGAGAACCCATGACGTACAACCATAAAGTACTGTTGGTGTAACCATGCCGCTGAACAAGCGTATCCTGCAGACAGGAAGGAAAAGAGGAAGAAGACGAAGAATGAGGACAATGTACACGTGTACAAAACAATCCGCCGACCCTGTCGGCGTGTGGAAGAGGCTGTTCCGTTTGACTCGTCGTCGGGCTCTCCTCCTCGAGCGCGCCAGCCACAGTCACAGCGAAATTCAGCAACGTTGTAGTTGAGTTGAAGGGAAGCCCATTCCCTTTGATCCCTTCCCCGCCAGGGGGGTGAGGGGGGGCGGTGAGGTCCCGGGGGGCGTCCCGAGGGGGTCCAGGGGGGGTCCCGGGGGGGTCCCCAGGGGGTCCCCAGGGGGTCCCGGGGCAGATACGACTCCCCCACTCCCCGCCACTCCCGTTTCCCTCCCTCTCCTGACCCTCCTCTTCCTCTTTCGGCCACGGACGCGCTGCCCCAAAAACGGTTGGTCGTCCATCGTCGTTCTAAGCGTCGTAGTCGTCATCGTCGTCGTCGTGGTCGTCGTCGTCGTCACGTCGTCCATGTCCACTATCAACCATTCAGGGAAACCACCCCGGACAAGAGTATGTGTGCACCCTCCCCCTTGTTTTCCTCAACCTCGTGAGCCTCCCCATGCTCGCCCTCCTCCTCCTCCGCCTCCTACTCCCGCTCCTCCTCGGCCTCGGGCTCCTCCACTTCATCCCCTTCCTCTTCCCCCTCATTACCATCATCCTCACGTTCCTACTCATCCTCCAACTTCTCCTGCCGCCAGCTTTACACCCCCCCCTCCCTCGACGACATCATCATCATCATCATCATCATCATCATCATCATCATCATCATCATCATCATCATCATCATCATCATCATCATCATCATCATCATCATCGTCATCATCGTCATCATCATCATCAGCAGCATCATCATCAACATCATCAGCATCATCAGCATCATCGTCATCACCACCACCATCATCAGCATCAGCAACATCATCATCATCACAACCACCATCATCATCATCACCACCACCACCACCATCATCATCATCATCATCATCATCACCGACATCATCCGCGTCGTCATTATCATCGTCAAGATCCTCATCATTGCTTTCCTCCTCCGTCTCCTGCTGCTGATGCTCGCCACGCTCTACCCACCGCTGCCCCTCCTGACTCCTCCTTGTCAGCCGCCCTTCTCCTGCAAATGCGTCCCTGCTCGCCTCGTTCGACGCCCTGCTCTCCCCCCCTCCTCCTCGTCGTCGTCCTCGTCATCGCTGTCTTCAGGGTCGGCGGCACCGGCCATAAGGCCTTCGCAATACAAGAACGAGGGAGAGAAATAGAGAGAGAGGGGCGATAGAGAGAGATAGAGAGACAGACAGAGACAGAGACAGAGGCATAGGCAGAGATACAGACAGAGACACAAACACGGACACGGACACGAACACGGACACGGGCACACACACACACACACGGACACATACACAGAGCACAGACACGGACACAGACCCAGACACCGACACGGACACGGACACAGAAACAGACGCAGACGGGGACAAAGACAGAGACAGAAACACAGACACAGACACAGGAGCCCGTTTTCCTGTGATTCGCGATCGCGCCCGTGACAGGCCCCTCCCGCCCCTCCCCCCCACGCCATCCCCACGTCACGAGCTGCGCCAGAGCAGCGCAGGAACTGGCCATGCCTGAGCATTCCCACAGGGCGCTGGCGCGAATCGTGACGTGACCGGCCCCCTCCACCCCTCAGCCTCTCCCCAGTGAACCCCGTCATCGCCAGAGTGTATAAAAAAGGCACAGACACAGACACGCAAACAGAGAAAGAGGGAGGGAGAGAGAGAGAGAAAGAGAGACAACAACAAAAAGCCAAGGAGGTCGGAAAGGCGGGATGGAAAGCAGCAGCAGCAAGAAAGCGGAGACCAAGCAAGCAACAACTCAAGCGAAGGTCGGATCCCTGTACGGGTCCAAGGGTCTCCCGTAGTAGTCCTGGCCAGCCGATCAGCCGCAGAGATGTCTAGACCCTCGACAGTCGCCAAAGATATGCCGAACATAACCACCACCCTCGCCCTCCTCGTCCTCCTCCTTCTCCTCGTCACCCTTCTTCTGCGCTTGTATCGAACACTTACCGCGTCCTGTGAAGAAAAACATAGGACGCAACATGCCAAAGCTTATGAGTGATCGCGGCAGCAGCAACGCCAGCCGTAATCGCAGTAGCAGTGGCAAACGTAACCGTAGCCATAGCCGCAATAGCTGCACTGCGCGTGCACACTGTCCCGCTGAGGCCGCACGTCGACTTCCCCGTGGGGGCGCGGTCGTCGTGAGAGGTATGCCGAAATGGGCGGCGTCACCACGCGAACCCTCTCACTGGGGCAGTTAGTGGAACTCCCTATAGGGGAGAGAGCGCGTTTCACGGGCGCTGGCCTTGGGAACATTCGGCGGCGCGTTTCGAACCGGGGGGGGGGCCCTCCCCCCCAACACTCGGCGCCGTCGATCAGAACAAGGGGGACTGCCCTCCCCCCCAACCCCCCCCCCTCCCAGCGGGACGGGAGGGGGGCCTCAAACCCCCCCCCACCCCTCAGCGCCGACGGCGGGGACGCAGCGACGATAACCAGAAGCAGCCCAAGAAAGGGGGGGGGTCCAAACGCCCCCCATACACCGCGCCGGCGCCGGCGCCGGCGACGGCGGGGACGCAGCGACGAGTACCACCACTACCATCACCACCACCACTACCATCACCACCACCACCTCAACCCACCGCCACCACCACCACCAACCCACCACACAACCACCACCACCACCACCACAGCCACCACCACCAGCGCGACCACCACCAGCACATCTCGCCACCACCACCACCACCACAAAAACCCACCACCATGACCACCACCACCACCACAATCTACCAAACCCCACCAACACCCCCGCCACAACCACCACCACTACCAGCAGTACAACCCACCACCACCACCACAAACACAACACCAACCACCACCACCACTACCGCCACCTCCACCACCACCAGCACCACTTCCACGAACCACCGCCACCACCACAACCCCCACCACACACCACAAACCAACACACACCACCACCACCACAACACCACCCCACCACCCACCACCAACCACCACCACCACCACCACACCACGAACCACCCCACCACCAACCACCAACACCACCAACACCACCAACACCAAACCACCACCACAACCAACCACCATACCACCACCACCACCACCACAACCACCACCACCGCCACCACCACCACCACAACCCATCACCACCACCACCACCACCACCACCACCACCACCACCACCACCGTCGTCCTCGTCGACACTCCCCGCCGCCGCCACCCGCCGCCGCAGGCGCCAGCGCTGGCCCAGGAACCGAAATCGTCGTCCCCGCCGCCGCCGCCAGCCGCCGCCGACGCAGGCGCCGGCCCGAGGAGAGGAAGAGAGGAGAAATAGGGGAAGGGCGAACCCCTTCCCCCGTCCGTCACGTGAAAGGGGGGCGTCGAACCCCCCCCATCCATAGGGGGGGGGTCCACGTCCACCCCACCCCACCCCAACCGACCACAGAACGCGCACTTTCCCATGGGGTCACGGTCATTGTACCTGGGCTAGGCGGCACCGCCATGCGGACCTTGTCACTGGGGCCGCAGGTGGAGCTCCACATGACGCCACGAAACGCGCGAAGGGTGCGCCGAACTAGACGGTGCCGCCATGCTCCCCAATTCCACTGGAGCGGTACGTGGAGCCCCCTCATGCGCACGACTCGTGAGCCGTGCGTTGAAATGGGCGGCGCCGCCATGCGGACCCTCCCACCCTGGGGCCGTAAGTGGAGCTCCTGACGGGGCCACAAAGCGTGTGAGGGGGTGCACCGAAACGGGCGGCGCCGTCACGGGAAACCTGCAGCGGGGCCCCTCGTCATAAGGCGGCAAGGCGCGCAGCGCGCCCCGATCTGCCATACCGTGGCACGGCCGAGCACAGGCCAAAAGACGCTCAGGGCCTCGAGCGCGACGCCGAGGACAACACGGAAAGCGGCGTTGCCACCTGCGCCAAAGGCGAAGGGCGCGCCGCCGCCCAGCTCCCGGTGGGAGTTTTCTGCCTCTCGGACGAGTTCACTGTGCGGCCACAAAACGTGGGAGGGGCGGGCCTAAAGGGAGACGCGCGGAGGGGGAGGATGCAGGAAGTAGTGGACCGCGGGGCGCCGCTGGTGCAAAGCGAGGACCCAACGGCACGGGATGGTCGGGAAAGAGAGGAGAGAGGTGGATGGCGATGGAACGAGGCGAGGGGGAAGGGGCGAGAGATGGGGAACAAACTAGGCGCGCTCGCGTCATATATGACATCATATCCCTCCTTCCCGCCCCTTCCAATTGCGCTGAATGTTCTCGATATCCGCGGACACGCGTGGTAGACGACCTCGAATTCAAAAAAAAAAAAAAAAAAAAAAAAAAAATGTGGCATGCGCAATCGTAAAAGAAAAAGGAGAGCTGCACACAGAGGAAGAGGAGGAGGAGGAGGAGGAGGAGGAGGAGGAGGAGGACAAGGAGGAGGAAGAGGAGGAAGAGGAGGAAGAGGATGCTCCATTTTTCCTCAGGCCAGGCTATTCTCGCTGCAGCTGCGGCCGGGCTTGTCTGGCAGCAGCAGAGAGACAAAAGAAAAGGACCAGCTGGGCCACCTTGCCTCCAGCAATTGCCACGCTTGCGGAAGTGCGAGAGCACTCTGAGAGAGGCGCGAAGTGGAGTGGTTGGGCTCGAAAACCGCTTGAGCACAGACAGTTGCGGCCAGCACGGAGACATTCAGCATTGCACACTGTTGCACGTTGCTACATACTCCATTTTTCCTCAGGCCAGGCTATTATCGCTGCAGCTGCGGCCGGGCTTGTCTGGCAGCAGCAGAGAGACAAAAGAAAAGGACCAGCTGGGCCACCTTGCCGATATCCGCCAATATCTAGCGACCCGGCGGTTGAGGCGGCCCTTTTCAGCCGAAATTCCCAACGATGCAAGCGCACCGCGGAGACCCAAGCAGCGAAACGCAGTTATCATCACGCCGCGCAACAAGCGAGGGGTCCACATCATTGTCTCGAGGCGTCGACACAAGACGCCCACAAGGAAACTAAGCGAGGAGGGTAAGGCTCTGCGACCAACGTCCAGAGTTTGCCTCCTGGCGCCTTGCCTTCTAAAACCTGATGCCGATCACCAGAATATTTGCAGCGAGGACCATTGCACTCCGCGCGCAGGGGTTCCAGCGCACATGGGCGGCCAGCATTCCAACAGGCAATAGTAGTGGCCTTTCGCCACGGGGTTCCGAATCTGCAGCATGCAGCATTCACCAGACAAGCTCTGCGCAACAAAGGGGCCAGCCCCGGCTGCTGCCACAGCCAGGACGACCTGGGGTTCTCCAAGGACACAGGCACGTTAAACTGGACGCAGCATCGAATGATACGGAATGAAGCCTGGGCCAGACGATTTCCGATCGACACCTTGGCCGCATCTATGCCAGAAAGCCCAGGAAGGCCTTCAGGATGCATCTTGGACCTGAGGGGACCCCCGGGACTGCCAAGCTTGCCACGACGTGCTGTAGAAAAACTGCTGCATGGCGTGCCAAGATGCACCCAGCCTGCGCTGGGTATGCATTTCAACACGCGCCTAATTACTGCTTATTTTGACAAGTCTTGCTTAGGAGAGTCCCGGATGTCCCAAGTGGCCGATTGCCAGCCCTTGCGAGACATGGCCCGGGAAAGGCCGCGCTTGCCCGAAAACAACTCCAAAAACAGGGGCCTCACACGAGGCCTGCGTCTTGGCGCCTGCTCTCGAACCTGCCGACGTGCCCGAACCTGAGCCCTGCCTCGAGGTTGTTGGCCGACTCGGCCAACAGCAGCTGGCAATCTCGCGGCAGTGTCGCCAGGCGCCGCATTACCCGCGAGCTCTTCTCGTACCTCCGAACACTCATGTCGGAGATCCACCTTCCGCGCCGTTTGATGCCGCCCAGGGACCGAGCCTTGGCCAGGCAGTCGTGTGACGGGCCTGCATGTCTGAGGATGCACGGCGTGAGTTCCCAAGCCTCCAGGCCGACGTCGGCCGCGGCACGCTTGAACATGGCAGTGAAAGCCGCGGCCGACCACGGAAAGAGGAGCTCCGCCGAGAAGCCCTTCTGCTTCGCCAGCCGCTCCACCAGCACGCCCAGGTAGGGCCTCGACACGCTGTCCAGAAGGATCGAGTCGTTGAAGCCTCTCGTCTTGGTCGGCTGCAGCTCCTCCTCTGGCCTCAGCACCAGCGACGCGAAGCGGTAGTCGCCCCCGGCCGTCGCCTGGGCTGGGACCACATGGTTGGCCCGGAGCGACAGCAGCTCGCCTGGCCGAAGGTAGGCGTCTGCCGCCAGCACCACTGCCAGAGCCGCCAGTGGCTGCTTGCACCCGACCAGGGCCAGCGCGACGGCCGCCACGGCGGCCCACGGCACGGGCGCCCGCGTCACGGGCGGCACCAGACGTCGCCAGCCCTGCCGCGCCTTCGCCACCCTCGGCAGCTTCAGCAACCGCCCGGCACGATGGAGCCTTGGCCAGCGATGGCCCACCGCCGCCAGCAGCTTGGCCCCGCTGTTGCAGGGCCCCCCCTGCGCGAACAGGAGGTCCATGTACTCCACCAGGGCCTCCTCGAGCAGCAGGTCGGTGTCGAGCGCCAGGCCGTTGGTGCTGCAGAAGCCGAAGAACCGCTCCAGCCTCCGCTCGTAGTCCTCCTTGGTCTTCGCCGTTGCGCTCTCCTGCCCCAGGACGGTCGGCCCACCAGTACCAGCGATCCTCGCTCGAGCCCGGTCCCTCGCCCCAGCCGCCAGAGGCGGGAGGAGGCCTCTCGACCTCGCAGGGGATCGGCGAGACCTCGTCGATGAGCCGCGCAGCCGCCTTGTCGAGGTAACCTGGGCCGCCGCCACTCTGCCATGGCCCGACGACCGCGCTGGGCACCGGGCCGCTCCGACGCTGCAGCTGTCTCTCGGGAGCCGGCTCGCCGGCGGCGGGGGGGAGCCAGGCGCGCCTGCACCAGCCAGCGCGGGAGGCGCTGCTACACGCCTCAGGCACCTCTCCGCGAGCCTCACGCCGGTGGGCTCCCAGCGCAGCTGCAGCCGCCTTCTCAGCTGGCGTGTCGAACCATCGGCTGGGCCCATCGCTGGGGTTCAGCTCGCTCGCAATCCATCTCACACAGGTGCGAGGCGAGGTGGCCAGAGAAAGGGCGGCCCACTTTCGGAGCAGAAAGAGTACGGGTACAGACACAGCCCGCCCCTTCTCCAGACTTAGAACCATGCCCATGTTGTCACACAGAAATAGATGATGCTTATGATGATGTTTAGCTTGCCTGCATTTGCGCCCCCACCCAAATAACACCGCCCTCAACTCCTTCAGGTGGATTGCCTCCTTCCTGTGATACCTCCTTGCTTGTATAGTCCTCCAATTAACCTCCTCCTTGGTGAACGATGCTGGTAGCTCAGGGAATTGATGATTGATGCTAATGGCAATGTCGTCGTCGTAGTGATCTCCATTCTCAGCGAAAGCATCGAGTCCATCGAGCGGCAGAGACCCGCCCAACGCCCGCTCCCGAGGCCGGCCGGCCCCCTCGACCTTGAAGCGCCAGCGTTCACTCCAGCGCCCCACCTGCCTGACCTCAGACACGGGGAAGTCAGCCTCCTGCACGGCGTAGCCCCTCAGCGTAGCGTCGGAGCAGGTGATCAACCCTGACCACGGCATATCGAATTGCACCGCGAGCAGCGGCATGATGTGCATGGCATTCTGCAGCTCCTGCCTCACTGAAGGCCAGAGCAAGCTAGGCGCCCGGTAGTGCTTCCGAGCGTAGTTGTAGGCGGAGCGGAAGATACAAAGCGTTGGGCGGTTCAGCAACATGGCATGCGTGAAGTGGCCGATCAGCTTCTCGACCTCCCTGCCGGCCACTAGCCGCCGCCTCAAAAGCGCACGCGTGCCTTGCACCAGCCGCCACCGCTTGGAGGAGGCCAGGCGGCACCGAAGCTTGATGCCGTCCAGCTCCAGGCCCAGCGCTTCGACAACATGCTTGCCCTCCTCCACCTCACGCAGCGGCAGCCCGATGTTGGACATCTTCTTGGCCGCCAGTCGCCTGGCGTCGGCAGAGGCACCTGGGCGAGACGAGACGAAGACCTCGTTATCCACGTAAACGATGCGGGGGACAGGCGCTGCCGAGGCCGACGGGGGCACCTGGCGGCCCACCAGCTCGCTCTCGATGCCCCCAAGCCCTGCCCGGCGCAGCAGCTCTCGATGAGCCTGCTGCGTCCATCTCATGGCCCACGAGAAGCCCATGGGCAGCACCCGCAGACAGGGGTAGACCCAGGCGCCTGCAAGGACCGGCTCGCCCTGCACGGTCTTGGCCCCCACCTCGCCAGCCCTGACGGGCTTCATCCCGAACCACTGCACCATGTAGTCCGGCACTTTGAACTGGTAGAAGCAATCAGCAATGTCCTGAATCGAGAACTCTAGCATGTCCCCAGGCTCCGCTTCCAGCCCGACCATCGCCGCGGTCGACGCCAGCTGGATTGAAGTGGGCCGCCTGAGGTTCTGATTGACGGACCTGGCGTCCACTATCAGGCGCAACTTGCCTGACTTCTTGCGCACGAAGAATATCCCAACCTCAAGATCACGGCGAGTACGGAGCTCCACCATGACCCTGTTCAGCAGGTCCTGTACGAACCTGACGTACTCGCCTCTGTCCGCCTTGAGCGTCTTGTCCCAGTAGACCTTGCAGGTCGCTGGCGGCTCCTCCTCAGCCCGAAGCAAAAGCGCACGGGGACCGTCGATCACCTCCTGGCGGTCAGGGTCTGGCAACACGCCCAGCAAGTCCACCGAGCCTGCGGTGTCCGACCACGAGACCAAGCCGCGATCATACGGTGCAACCACGGAGAGGTCCTCAGACGCGTAGTCGAGGGCCTCGGTACCGAGCAACTCCTGAAGGGCTGCCTCGGGGGCGGGCAACGGGCCCGGCGGCATGTCATCGGTGGCCGCGCGCAGGATGCCGTCAAGCGCCGAGAACTGTGCCTGAGAGGGTCTTCCTCCAGGCAAAAACGAGCCGTCCCCATACAGGTTGTTGAGGGCGGCGATGCAGTCGTTCGAGCGTCGGCCGATGGCCGCCTTCCTGCCCAGACGTTGGGCAGCACGGCGAGGACCTCGGCGCTGTTCAGGAGAGCTGTAGGTCACCTCGGGCAAGGGGAACAGGTCCCGCGGCACTACCCTCTCCATGATACGGCCTGAATCTGCGACCCGGGACGGCCAGCCCCCGGATCTTGGGTCCATCATGACTTCTTTGGAGCGCGCGCAAGCGCACGCTCCTCGGCGGCCTTCCTCTCCTCCTTCAAGATGGACGAATCACGGGCCGCCGACTCGGCCACCCACTTCTGAAGCTCCGGGGCCATCAGCGCGCCGCCGGTGCGCCGCGTCCTGCCCAGGTAGTAGTCCTGCAGGTCGAAGTCCTTCCCGGCCTCCCGCTTCTTCTTGACGCGCTGCTCGATGCACTGGATGTGGCGGCACAGGCTCTCCATGCTCGCCAAGCTCGACACGTCGAGCTGGTCGAACGTCGTCGCCAGCTCAAGGATATCCGAAAGCATCTCGTGCGTCACCGCATTGTGCTCGTCATCCTGCAGCTTGTTCTCGTGCTTCCAGGTCGAGTGACGCTGGAGGGGACCCGCCGCCTGCTTAGCTATCTCCTTCACCAGGTACAATGCCGTACGCGGCCCCTCCAGCACCCAGTCGTCGAAGGCACACATCTCCGAACTGTTCGCCACATTCTTCATGTCCCTGAAGCGCCGTCCCGCGCTGTCGCGCAG
Organism: Prorocentrum cordatum; assembly: GCA_963575745.1. Classification (NCBI taxonomy): domain Eukaryota; class Dinophyceae; order Prorocentrales; family Prorocentraceae; genus Prorocentrum; species Prorocentrum cordatum. Next base: position 160,972 of record CAUYUJ010020000.1, read on the forward strand.
CACAGGCAAGGTGCGGGCGTCCTCGGCGCTGGATACTCCTGGCGCTCGCACCGGGGGAGTGTCCGTGCCCTCGACGTCGCCGTCCTTCTTCGTCAAGCGCCTGAAGTGCTCGATCATCTCAACCTCCTGCTCCCCCACTTCCACGCGGTAGACCACCGCGGGATCACCTCGCAGGCCCATGTCATACAGGCCCACCGAGCCGCAGCTCACGAAGCTGTCCGATGGTGTGCGGTGCTGCGCCGCAAGCATGAAGGCGTTGCCAACACTCACCTGTGCCGACCGCGCCACACACACCCACTTGAAGAGCTCCGAGCTTGACCCAGCAGGAGGCGAACCCGCCAAGGGAGGCAGGGGGGGAGCCCCGCTCGCGCCGGCTCCCACCGACGCTGGTGGCGGCTCCGGCTCGTCCTCCAGAATGCCCATCGTGCGCCTCTCCTCGGCCGCCTTGGCGCGGCCCTCCTCGAACAAGTCCTGCAGCTCCTGCCCGACCGGCCTCGACGAGAAGCGGTACACGGGCTGGCCGCGCGCCGCGCCCAGCCCAGGGGGAAGCCCCCCTCGGGGGCCCCCCTCCCTGAAGTCCTGGAGGTACTCCAGGCTGATGGTCTCCGCGTAGATGTCCCCATCTGGGGTCAAGATGATGTAACAGCAGTGGTCTACGACCGCGAGGATCAGGCGTTCATGCCAGGGTTCCTCGTCCACCCCGTAGTTGACGAAAACCACGTCCCCGGGCTTCAGCCCCACCAATGACCTTCGCTTTCTCGGAGCCGCGCGCATCTTGTCGGTCCTGCACCAAGGCGGCAAGAACCTCCTGAGGGCCCGGCTGTCTGAGCACGGAAGCGCCCGCCAGCACCAGCCTGCAGGTCACGTAGCAAGAGCAACACAAGGCCTGCGCCGCCAGCACCAGCAGTGCGCCCAACGCGAAGGCCAGGCCGGCTGCCGTCACGGACAGCCCGAAGGGTACAGGAGCTCCCCAGATGTCCTGCGCGCCCAGGCAGGCGTGGGCGGCGCTCGAGAGCCCCAAGGCGCAGGGGCTGACGCCGAACGCCTCCTTGACGCCACTTATGAAGCTGGGCGCCGGGGCAGGGGACTTGTCGGCAGGAAAGGCCCAGCCGAAATCTCCCATCCGCCGCCTCGAAAACCGCTTGAGCACAGACAGTTGCGGCCAGCACGGAGACATTCAGCATTGCACACTGTTACACGTTGCTACAGGATATGGCGGGCGAGCAGGACGATGAGCAGGAACCGGAAGTAGTCGTAGCGCGCACCGTCGGTCCAGCGGACCAGCCCCACGAGGGCAGCGCGGGCTGTCCTGGGCCCGAAACAGGGCTACGCCGCGGCAGCGCCGAGCTTCACATGGAAATGAGACCGATGCGAAGCGGAGTCGGGAAGATACGTTGGAAAAGGAAAAGAAGAGAAGAAGGGGTTGAAAAAAACAAGGAAAAAGAAAGACGAGGAAGACCGGCCGTAGCAAAAACTGGAGTGGAACGAGCGACAAGAGCAGGAGGACCAGGGGAAGGTGGAGGAGCTGAGCATGAGGAAAGCGAGGACGAGGACGAACGAGGCGGAGGAGGAGGAGGAGGAGGAGGAAGAGGAGGAGCAGGAGGAGGACGGTGGCGAGCAGCAGCACTGGGAACTGGAGTGGCAGGAATGGGAGGAGCAGGAGGACCAGAGAAGAAGGAGGGGGAAGGAGGGGGCGAAACGGACGAAAAACGATTCGGATCCAGGAAAGTCGCACACGTTGGGGCGAGAGCGCCAGTCTGAATCGCGGAGCAAAGCGCCGATCCGAAAATGAGCCCCACGCTGCAGCGAGAGCGCCATTCGAAATACAAAAAAACAATCGGACTGCAACAAACTATAGAAAGACCACGTTTGCCCGAGCTTGTACAAAAAAACACGCGACCGAGGAACCCCACACACTTCGGTCGAATTTTTGCGTTTAGCATACCTGACGTGCAACATACGCGGATGATGCTAAGTGGTCAAGAAAGTGCCGCGCCTGCTGCGCCATGGACGACCAGGGCCGATAGCGCAACCACCCCCTGCGCACCTTTTCTGGCGTCGACAAAAAAACAACGCCTGCCACGCTCCCCGATCCTGACACGCATAGAGACCGCGCTGAGAGTCCACCCCCTGCGCACCCCCTCCGTTGTCGAGAAATTGCCACGCCTGCCACGCTCTCAGGCCCTGTCACGCATAGGGGCCGCACAAGGGCCGCGCTGCGATCCTGACAGGGTCGGGTCGCGGGTCCCCCCGGTCAGCTGGGCAGAGGAGCTTCACTGCATCCAGCCGCTCTGCCAGGACCCCCTGCCGCGAGGGGTGCGTGACCCCTTCCGCGTCGCGCAGAGCGTCGATGCCATGATGCTCCGCGGGCGGCGGCTCCAACGCCCATCGCCAAGGGGCGACCTCGCTCACCTCCCCGTAGGACTTCGCGCTAAATCCACCGTGCACGACAGGCCGCAAGGCGAACAGACGAAGAGCTGGCACATCCATCCTGTACGAGGCATGATTGTTGATACCTGTTGAGCGCCCTCCACGGCCGGCATCGTCGCCCTTTCTGGATGGTCGGCACTCTGGATCGGCAGAACGATTCGCCGAAAACTCCTGGCGCCATCTGACCGTATTCGTGTCCGCTTGCGACGACAAGTCCTCGAGCTGGATTGATTCTCGCAGGTCCTGCGACCGCGACCCCTGCGACCAACAGCAGTAGTCCGCGTCCGCGGGACCAGGGGGGCGCTGAATGCGAGGCGCGCCAACGGACCGAACAGAAGTCGCCAACAGAACTGCCGGAGACCGCTGCGGGGCGATGGCGAGCGTTGGCGGGGCCTTCGAGGGAGTGGCCTGCACGGGCGCGGCAGCGCCTTCGCTTTTGGCTCCCCCAACTCGCCGACTTTCCGCCAGCGGTGAGCCTCCGCCCCCCCCCATCCCCCCAGGCAGATCAGAAGGAGCATCAAGGGGAAACCCGCCCGACGCAGGGTTCAGCAGGTGCGTCACCCGGTACAGCCTCCTGCCATCTCCGTTCTCCCCTTGACGTGCCAACTCGCTGCATCTGGCGCGCAGCGCATCGGGCCACAAAACTTCCACGTTGGCGGCGCATGCTGGAAATGTGGACTGGGCCACCGCGCCAGGGCATCCGCGCAAGCTTTCCAGACCCCCCTCGCCGCCCATCTGACTCAAGGCGTTCTTCCACGTCGAACACGGGGGCGGCAGCCCGCCCATGGCAATGTTTGGCGGCATCACTGACGCGCCTGCGTGACAAGCAACCGCGGCCGTCGATGGGGGACCTCAGCGCGCCCGCGAGAAAACCGCGGCGCCCCGTGAAAAGTATTGAAAACGAGCTCAAGGACCATCCCCTGCGCACCCCTTTTGGTGTCAAGCATATGCCATGCCTGCCGTGCCCTGCGAGCCTGGAGCGCATAGAAACAGCGCTCAGGGACCGCCCCCTGCGCGCCCCTCCGGAGCTGAGAAAATGCTACGCCTGCCGCGCCCTAGGAGCCTGAAGCGCATAGAGACCGCGGTCGGGGACCACCCACTGCACATCCCCTTCGGCGTCGAGAATATGCCATGCCTGCCGCGCCCTGCGAGCCTGGAGTGCATAGAGACCACGCTCAAGGACCACCTCCTGCGCACCCCGTCTAGGATCGAGAAAGTACCACGCCTGCCATGCCCTGCGAGCCTGGAGCGTATAGAGACAGCGCTCAAGAACCACCCTCTGCGCACCCCCTCTGGCGTCGAGAAGAAACCATGCCTGCCGTGCCCTGCGAGCCTGGAGCGCCTAGAGACCGCGGTCAGGGGCTACCCCTCGCGCACCTCCCCTGGCGTCGAGAATCTGCCACGCCTGCCGCGCCCTGGGAGCCTGGAGCGCAAAAAAAACTGTCTGAGACCACCCCCTACGCACCCCCCCTGGCGCCGAGAAAAGACCATGCCTGCCGCGCCCTGCGAGCCTGGAGCGCATAGAGGCAGCGAGCGCTCAGGGACCACACATTGCGGACCTCCCCATGGAGTCGAGAATATGCCACGCCTGCCGTGCCC
>CAUYUJ010020001.1:0-112500 GCA_963575745.1 Prorocentrum cordatum
GACTCGGGGGGGGCGGACGCAGGCCCAGAACATGTTGAGATCTACGCGCGCGCAGGCGCGCCATCCGCGCGTCGCGCGGGCTTGGGGTTTGCGCGGTGCCCTCGCCGATGCGGTTGCCAGCCGAGGCGGCGGCCGCAGCGGGGGCGCTGCGCAGGCAGTGGGCCGCGCCAGTGCAGTTGCGAGGCGTGCCCCCAGCAATCTGGCAGCCTGCAAGGCCACCCGCGACGCGCGCCCGCGCGCTCGGAGCGCGGCGCGGCACTTGAACCTGGGGGCGCCGCGCGGCAGATGTGCTTGCGCAGGGCCAGTCCAGTTGGCATCTGTCACTGTGAACTAGGAGGTGGAGCAGTTGCAGCTCCTGCGCATGCTTCCCAGACCATGTGGAGGATGTGTCCCATGCAATCTGGCAGCCTGCAAGGCCTGTGCTCTGCAAAGGGCGCTGATCTGCAGGTAGCCTCCCGGGCATAGGCTCAGGCTGGCAACAGAGCAAGCAAGACTGGGGACTGCCAGCAGTGATGGGAGAGCACGTCTGAATGGGACTGGCGGAGCCTCTGTGCAGGACAGTAGCCACCAACTCCTCCTATCCAATTGTCTTGGGGGAGCCCGCGACCGCGGCGCGGAATTCGCACCCCAGCGGCCGCTCACGCGCGCGAGCGCGGCCGCGAGAGGGCCGCGTCGGGCGGCGGGCGACAGTGCGCGCAAGAGGGCACACCCGGATTTGAGCCAGGGACCTGCTGATCTGCAGTCAGCCGCGCTAACCACTGAGCTATGTACCCATCTGTGCTCCGCGGCTCCGATGGGCCCCGCCTGGGGCCGCGAGGCGCGGCGGGGGGGGCGCGCCCCAAGCTCGACGCGGGCGTCGCGCCCGCCTGAGTCGCGAGCCCTCGCGACCTCGCGAGGGGTTGGCGCGGCAAGGGGGCCGCAGGCGTCGATGAGTAAACCAGGAAGTGGCAAGAAATGGACACACTGGGGATTGATCCCAGGGCCTCCCGCATGCTGAGCGGGTGTGATACCACTACACCATGTGCCCACGTGTTCGACGCGCCCGCGCATGACCACTCAACCCGCGCCGCGCCCCGCCGCGCCAGCCCCGATCTCGGCGGCCGCTGGGGGCATTCCCGCGCCCCTCCCCTTTCCAGAGCGCGCCCGCGGGGGGCGCTGCTTGAACGGCGCGTTGCGCCGTGGGATCGGCTCTCTCATCAAGCACCCATGGTCTAGTGGCTATGACGTCAGCCTAACACGCTGAAGGTCGCCAGCTCGATCCTGGCTGGGTGTATATATGTTCGCGACGCGCCCATCTACGCGCGCCGCGCGCCGCGCCAGCCTGCGCTGCGTCGCCGCACGGCGCCAGCTGCCCGCCCGCAGGGGACGGAGGAGACAGATGATTGGGCCGCGGCCGCGACGGACGCACCGCCACGCGCGCGCCGCGGCGATCGGGGCAGAGAGCGAGAGAGCGAGAAAGAGAGAGAGAGAGAGAGAGATAACACGCACAAGCACACACACACACACACACGCATACATACGCACATGTCTTCACACACGCCTATGCAGGTCTACATGTAACTGTCTATCTTCAAGGGCATTCAAATGCATATCTACACGCACGCACATTCCCACATGCGTGCGCCTGCGCGCCGATGCTCGCGCCTTCCACAGGGGGGGCGCGGGGCGGGGGGGGCGGGGGGCTTCCCGACAGACGGGGCTGCGCGCCCAGGCCACCCTTGCCAACGACCAACCAGCCGCGCGCGGCGGCATCGTCGCGCATCAAGTGACAGCTGTGGGGTTCGAACCCACGCCCTAACGGACTGGCGCCTGAAGCCAGCGCCTTAGACCACTCGGCCAAACTGTCAGTGACTGCCACTGCTGCCACTGAAGGCTTCCCTGGGCCGCGCCGAGTGGCCCGCGCAGGCGTCTGCAGCTTCCTGAGAGAGGAAGCGGGGAAGCGCGGCTTCCGCCGTGGGGCGTCTGCGTGTGGGGGTGTGGGGGTGTCTCTCTTTGCGTGGGCGCGTGCACGCACGTGGATCAACATCATTCCCGCCACTTGCCAGATGCCCGCCTAGCTCAGTCGGTAGAGCGCAAGGCTCTTAACCTTGTGGTCGTGGGTTCGAGCCCCGCGGTGGGTGTTTCTTGCTTGTGGTGGCGACGGCGGCGCCCACAGCTGGGCGATGATCGACCGATGGGCGCGGCCTGGCGCGCGGGCGGGCAACAGCCTCGCACGCGCGCGACCAGGGCGCACACACGGAACCGCGCGCGGCCCACACGTGGGCAGAGACCACATCGTCTAGTGGTTAGGACGTCGCGCTGTGGCCGCGACAACCCAGGCTCGACTCCTGGTGTGGTCATTGCTGAAGAGCTGGCATTTGCCCGCGCTGCCCTGTTGGCGCCCAGCATGTCAACCCGCCCCCGACCGCGCCCCGAACGCCGACCGCGCCAGCGCCCGAGCGCCGACCGCGCCCCGAACGCGCGGCGCCGCTCGAGCGTGTGGCCCTGCGCGCGCGCGTGGCCCCGCTGGCATGCAGGCGCGGCGCCCCTGGCACGCAGGCGCGGCGCCGCTGGCACCCGCGCGCGGCGCCGCTGGCACGCGGGACGCGGGCCCCGCTGGCAAGCGCGCGCGGCCCCAGCGCGGAGCCGCGGAGGCGCGCGCGCGGCCCCGCTGGCACGCGTGCGCGGCCCCGCCCGCTGGCACGCGAGCGCGGCGCCGCTGGTGCGCGAGCGCGGCGCAAGCCCCCCGCACGGGACGCAGCGATGCGCTGCAATGCTTGGCCCGCGCAGCGCCACCACCGACCCAGCGAGGCCGCTATCGGTGCCCGCCCGCAGCTATCGGGCGTCGCCGAGGCGGGCGGCCCGCCCAGCCCAGAAATCGGGAAGGATCAGCCCCGTGGCCGAAAGGATCTAGGGTCTGGTCCCTCCCCATGGGTGCCGCGCATCGCCCCACAATGCCCCACGGGGCCGCTATCGGTGCCCGCCAGCAGCTATTCGTCGAGGCGTCGCCGAAGCGGGCAGCGAGGCCATCACAGAAAACCGAACCGCGAGAGAGGCAGGGGTAGCCCGCCTCAGTCTGAGACTGGATGGGCCGCAGCGGGGCGCCAACGCGTGGCACCCCTGGGCGCGCGCACGGGCCCCGCAGGCGCGCGCTCGCGTCCCCGCTTGCCCGCGCGCGTGGCCCCCGCTGTGCGCGCACGCTTCCCCGCCAGGCACGAACGCGCGCGCGCGGCGCCGCTGGCACGCGCGCGCGGCGCTGCTGCGCGCGCGGGCGGCGCCGCCAACACGCGCGCGCACGGCCCCGCTGGCACGCGCGCGCGCGGCGCCGCGGGTGCGCAAGCGGGGCGCAAGCCCCCGCGTGGCACGCGGCGATGCGCTGCAATGCGGGGACCGCGCAGCGCCACCATAGCCCCAGCGAGGCTGATATCGGAGCCCGCCTGCAGCTAGCGGGCGCCGCCGAGGCGGGCAGCGAGGTCGACCCTGCAATCGAGCCGCGGCAGAAACAGGTCGACCCTGCAATCGAGCCGCGTCCTGGGGCGGGGGCGGGCCGCTGCCCCGAGATCGCCACAGGGGATGCATGCGTGGCCCCGCTGGCACGCACGCGCGGCACCGCTGGCCGCGCGCGCGTGGCCCCGCTGGCGCGCGCGCGTGGCCCCGCTGGCGCGCGCGCACGGCGCTGCGCACGCGGCTTGCGCGTCTCTGGCACGCGCGCGCACGGCCCCGCTAGCTAGCACGCTTGGCCCCTGGCGCGCGCGCCGCGGCCCCCCTGGCCCGCGCCGAGTGGCCCCGCTGGGGCGCGCACGTGGCCCCCCGCGCGCGCGCCGAGCGTGGCCCCGCTGGGGCACACGCGTGGCCCCGCTGGCACGCGCGCATGGCGCCGCTGGCGCGGGCGCGGGGCGCCGCTGGCACGCGGCCTCGGGCCCGCGGGCACGCACGCGCGGCGCCGCTGGCACGCGCGCGCGTGGCCCCGCTGGCGCGCACGCGCGGCCCCGCGCGTGCGCGCGGCGCTGCTGGCACGCAAGCGCGCGCTTTGGCACGCGCGCGCGGCCTCGCTAGCTAGCACGCGTGGCCCCGCTGGCGCGCACGCGTGGCCCCGCTGGGGCGCACGCGTGGCCCCCCGCGCGCGCGCCGAGTGGCCCCATTGGGGCGCACGCGTGGCCCCGCTGGCACGCGCACACGCCGCCCGCGGCGCCCGACCGACACGGCGCGGCGCCACACCGCCCCAGGCCTCACAAGCCCCACCGCCGTTGCGATGCGCATGCGCTGCTCGGGGGCGGTGCAGCGAGTGCTTCGGGGCACGCGCAGGGGGCCCTGTGGCCTAATGGATAAGGCGTTGGTCTTCGGAACCAAAGATTGCAGGCTCGAGTCCTGCCAGGGTCATATGCGCGCAGGCGGGCAGCGCGGAGCCAGCAGTGGCAGGGCCCCTACCATGTCGATTGCCTTTCGGGTGCGAGCGTTTAAATTGCGCAGCTGGGCCGATAGCTCAGTGGTCTCATAGCTCAGTTGGTCAGAGCGTTCGGCTAATAACCGAAAGGTCCGCGGTTCAAGCCCGCGTGGGACCATTTGCGGCGCATTTGGTCCAGCGCGTCGGGCAGGCTGCAGAAGGCTGGCCAGCAGGAGCGCCGCAGAGATGGGAGCGCAGGCGCTGGCGACTCTCGCCCCATGCGCTGCAACATGCAGGGCCCCCTTGGCCTAATGGACAAGGCGTCGGACTTCTAATCCGAAGATTGCGGGCTCGAGTCCCGCAGGGGGTGCTACTTGGGTTGGGCCCGAAGATGCGCAGGCGCTCGACATGGGGCAGGATACGCGCATCTGGCTGGAGGCCCGCGGATGCATTCCCATCACTAGCCGCGATAGCTCAGCTGGGAGAGCGTCAGACTGAAGATCTGAAGGTCCCCGGCTCGATCCCGGGTCTCGGCACTTTGCAGCGGCGCGGGGGTCTCTGCGCGCGCGGGGCCAGGCCCTCAACTCGGCACCCCCTCGGGGTGGCTCAGTTTCGCCGAGTGCGTCTCCGACGCGCGGCTTTCAAGCGCACACGTGGGGGAAACATGCAAGGGGCACATGGTGTAGTGGCATCACATCCGCTTCGCATGCGGAAGGCCCTGGGCTCAAATCCCAGTGTGTCCATATGGCGAGCATATTAGCGCGCCGCCGACCGATAAAGGGGTGGACAGAGAGAAAGGGAGAGAGAGATAAAGCAAACCAGCTTCACTGCAAACGTCCTCGCGCAAGCTGTCACGCGCGGAGGCAGCCCTGGCCGCGCGCGCGCAAAGCTATTCCCTGTGGGGCTCGAGCCCACGACCTATGGCTCATAGGACCATCGCTCTAACCACTGAGCTAAGGGAACATCTGCTGAGCGGACCTCCCTGGCGCGCCGCGGCGAGCGCCGCGCCTCGCGACACTGCGCGGGGCGTAGCCCCGCCCCCCTCTGCCAGCTGCGCGCGGCGCGCCCCCCTCCAAGTGCCTGGACTGTGGGGTTCCCTCTTGGCCTGCAGCTTGCTGGCGCCTGCCCTGTCTGGGGGGCCATGGCGATCGCTGGCGGCTGCCCCTGATGGCGCTGCGCGCGGGCGGCGCCGCGCGCGCGCCCACGCAGCTCGCGGCACCAAACTACCCCCCAGCCCCCGCAGGCCGCGCGGCCCGCCTGGGCGCCGCGGCTGGCGCGGGCGGGGGTTCGGGGCGCGGCGCGGCGGGGCAGCGAGCGGCGCAGGGGCAGACGTGCCAGCGGCCGCTCGGGGCTGTCGGGGCCCTGGGGCGGCGGGGGCGATGCGGGGGGGAGGGGGGGCGCGAGCGGCGCAGCGGGGGGCGCGAGCAGCGCAGGGGCGGGCGCGCAGACGGCCGAGGGCGGGCAGCAGGCGCGGAAGCGCCCGCGGCCCCCCCGCGGGCGCGGGGTGTAGGAACGAGGCGGGGTGCAGGAACGAGGCGGGGGCGCAGACGGCCGAGGGCGGGCAGCAGGCGCGGAAGCGCCCGCGGCCCCCCGCGGGCGCGGGGTGTAGGAACGAGGCGGGGTGTAGGAACGAGGCGGGGGCGAGGCGGGGGGGGCGCGGGGTCGGATGCGCTGGAGGCAATGGGGGCGAGGGGGGGCGCGAGAGTGGGCGCAGGGGCGGCCGTGCCGACGACCGCCCTGCCTTGTTGGGGCGCTGGTTGGGTGTAGGAGCGGAGGGGCGCGGGATCGGGCGCGCTGGCAGCCCGACGCGCGGGGGGGTGGCAGCGACGGGGGGCGCGAGCGCGGGCGCAGGGGCAGATGCGCCGACGGCCGCTCCGTCCTGGGGCGCGGGGGGGGGCGAGGGGGAGGGCGCGGGATCGGATGCGCTGACAGCAGCCCCGCCCCTGGGGCGCGCGCAGGGTGTAGGAGCGAGAGCGGGCGCAGGGGCCGAAAGCGCTGGTGGCCCTTCTGCCCTGGCGCGCGGGGTGTGGGGGCGAGGCTCGCGCGCGCGGGGGGCGCGGGGTCGTCGGATGTACTGGCGGCCCTGCCCTGGGGCGCGGGGTGTAGGAACGGGGGGGGGCGGGCCCTGGGGCGCAGCGGCGGCAGCGCTGGCGCTGCTTCCCTCACCGCGCGCACGTTGGAGTATGCGAGGCAGGGCAGAGGCGAATTCAAACAATAAAAACCCCCTATGCACATGTGTGTGTGTGTGTGTGTGTGTGTGTGTGTGTGTATGTATATATATCATATACGCGCGCACATGCATACATACATACATACATGCACACAACACACACAAGCAAACAAACAAACAAACAAACAAACAAACAAACAACAAACAAAAAAAAAAAAACGGTCCGCTACTCACCTCAGGGACCATCTGATATCTGCAATCTCTACAGTCAGATGCTCTACCAACTGAGCTATAGCCGGCGTGACGTCTCCAGGGCGGGTGCCGCGGTGAGTTCTTCGCGACTGCGCGCGAGGAATGAAAAAGACAGGAGATTGCGATGGCGACCCTGGCAGGACTCGAACCTGCAATCGTCAGTAAGATCCTGGCGGCCAATGGCCATCGAGAGCAGACTGATGCCTTATCCAGTAGGCCACAGGGTCTTTATCTTGGAGGATGGCCCTGCACGGCCCGCGCGCTGGAGCATTGCCATGCACCGAGCGGAGTGGCGCAGCGGTTAGCGTGTTGGGCTCATAACCCAAAGGTCCGTGGATCGAAACCACGCTCCGCTATGTCCCCCTGCGCCCGAGCGCCAGGCGCGGAGCAGTCCGAGCGCGCCCTTGGGGTGGCACGACCACGCATTCAAGACAGTGTGTCCGAGCGGCTAAGGAGATGGACTCGAAATCCATTGGGCTCTGCCCGCAGGGGTTCGAATCCCCTCGCTGTCGACTTGGCAATTTGCCCGCGGCCAGCCACCAGGTCACAGGTGGGCGGGCAGCAGCAGTGCGCGCCGCAGCGGTGGCCCGCACAAGTGGCAGCGGTCGGCGCGCTGGCCAGGGTTGCGCGGGCCCGCGTTTGCGTTCGCGGTGAGTGCGCAGAGTGCGCCCGCGAGATTTTGCGACAAAATACACCTGGCCAGGATCGAGCTGGCGACCTTCAGCGTGCGGGGCTGGCGTCATAGCCACTAGACCACAGGTGCACGTGCTGGTGCTGCGCCCGCGCAGCGGCCCATGCACGGGGCCAGCCAGCGCCGAGGCCCTGGGCCTGGGCGAGCGCGGCGCGGCACAGGGGTGGGAGGGGGGGGCATCAGCGCAAACTCGCAGGCCCAGCGCGCTCTGTAGGCAGTGACACTTTGGCCGAGCGGTTAAGGCGTCGGCCTGCTAAGCCGATGGGGTCTCCCCGCGTGGGCTCGAATCCCACAGGTGTCGATTTGCCAAGGCGCTCGCCGCTCTCCGACCCAGGCAGCGAGAGAGACCTCGACGACTGCGGGCAGGCGCGCGGCCCCACGAGGAAATGAGCCCCCTGTGGGGATCGAGCCCACGACCATACGCTTACGAAGCGCATGCTCTGCCAGCTGAGCTAAGGAGGCACTAGTTCGTCACCGCGCTCATCGCGTCCCTGTGCGGGGGCGCCCGCGCGCGCGCGCCATGTCGCGGCATGGGGCGGGAAGGGGGGGGGGGGGGGCTGCCCCAGGTGCCGCGACGCGCCCCAGCAGCGCCGCCCCAGCGGAGCCCCCGTTTGCGGGGCGAGCTGCAGGGGCCGTGCGCACTCGGATGTCAGTTTGCCCGAGTGGTTAAGGGGGTGGACTCAAGATCCACTGCAGGTAACTGCGCGTGGGCTCGAACCCCACAGCTGACACGCTTGCATAGACTGCGCCGCGCCCCTCGAGACATATACGCGCGGAGCCGCGGCGGCCTTCCAGGGGCGGACTGACCGCCAGGGGCGCGCAGACTCACGCGCGCGCACGCAACTTTACACGCATCACACAAACACGCGACACAGATGCACACGCGCCACACACACACACACACACGCACGCACGCACGCACGCACGCACGCACGCGCGCACGCGCGCACGCGCGCACGCGCGCACACACACACACACACACACGCAGGAACATATACACAGCGCCCTGCTCACCCCATATCATTGCAGGCGATCAGCCTGCTGGGAGCTGATCAGTCCTAGGGACATCCCACACACTCATGGTACTCCTAGGCCTGTGATGTTCTGCTCAGCATTCCGCGCATCACACCTCCACCTCACCAAGGCACCGCAGCCATGTAAGAGGTCGAGAAATGCTCCCACAGACTCGGGGGGGGCGGACGCAGGCCCAGAACATGTTGAGATCTACGCGCGCGCAGGCGCGCCATCCGCGCGTCGCGCGGGCTTGGGGTTTGCGCGGTGCCCTCGCCGATGCGGTTGCCAGCCGAGGCGGCGGCCGCAGCGGGGGCGCTGCGCAGGCAGTGGGCCGCGCCATTGCAGTTGCGAGGCGTGCCCCCAGCAATCTGGCAGCCTGCAAGGCCACCCGCGACGCGCGCCCGCGCGCTCGGAGCGCGGCGCGGCACTTGAACCTGGGGGCGCCGCGCGACAGATGTGCTTGCGCAGGGCCAGTCCAGTTGGCATCTGTCACTGTGAACTAGGAGGTGGAGCAGTTGCAGCTCCTGTGCATGCTTCCCAGACCATGTGGAGGATGTGCCCCATGCAATCTGGCAGTCAGATGCTCTACCAACTGAGCTATAGCCGGCGCGACGTCTCCAGGGCGGGTGCCGCGGTGAGTTCTTCACGACTGCGCGCGAGGAAGGAAAAAGACAGGAGATTGCGATGGCGACCCTGGCAGGACTCGAACCTGCAATCGTCAGTTAGATCCTGGCGGCCAGAGGCCATCGAGAGCAGACTGATGCCTTATCCATTGGGCCACAGGGTCTTTATCTTGGAGGATGGCCCTGCACGGCCCGCGCGCTGGAGCATTGCCATGCACCGAGCGGAGCGGCGCAGTGGTTAGCGCGTTGGGCTCATAACCCAAAGGTCCGTGGATCGAAACCACGTTCCGCTATGCCCCCCTGCGCCCGAGCGCCGGGCGCGGAGCAGTCCGAGCGCGCTCTTGGGGTGGCACGACCACGCATTCAAGACAGTGTGTCCGAGCGGCTAAGGAGATGGGCTCGAAATCCATTGGGCTCTGCCCGCAGGGGTTCGAATCCCCTTGCTGTCGACTTGGCAATTGGCCCGCGGCCAGCCACCAGGTCACAGGTGGGCGGGCAGCAGCGGTGCGCGCCGCAGCGGTGGCCCGCGCAAGTGGCAGCGGTCGGCGCGCTGGCCAGGGTCGCGCGGGCCCGCGTTTGCGTTTGCGGTGAGTGCGCAGAGTGCGCCTGCGAGATTTTGCTACAAAATACACCTGGCCAGGATCGAGCTGGCGACCTTCAGCGTGTGGGGGCTGACGTCATAGCCACTAGACCACAAGTGCACGTGCTGGTGCTGCGCCCGCGCAGCGCCCCATGCACGGGGCCAGCCAGCGCCGAGGCCCTGGGCCTGGGGGAGCGCGGCGCGGCACAGGGGGGGGGTGCATCAGCGCAAACTAGCGGGCCCAGCGCGCTCTGTAGGCAGTGACACTTTGGCCGAGCGGTTAAGGCGTCGGCCTGCTAAGGCGATGGGGTCTCCCCGCGTGGGCTCAAATCCCACAGGCGTCGATTTGCCAAGGCGCTCGCCGCTCTCCGACCCAGGCAGCGAGAGGCCTCGACGACCGCGGGCAGGCGCGCGGCTCCACGAGGAAATGAGCCCCCTGTGGGGATCGAGCCCACGACCATACGCTTACGAAGCGCATGCTCTGCCAGCTGAGCTAAGGAGGCACTAGTTCGTCATCGCGCTCATCGCGTCCCTGCGCGGGGGCGCCCGCGCGCGCGCCATGTCGCGGCATGGGGCGGGGGGGGGGGGGGCTGCCCCAGGTGCCGCGACGCACCCCAGCAGCGCCGCCCCAGCGGAGGCCCCCGTTTGCGGGGCTTGCTGCAGGGGCCGTGCGCACTCGGATGTCAGTTTGCCCGAGTGGTTAAGGGGGTGGACTTCAGATCCACTGCAGGTAACTGCGCGTGGGCTCGAACCCCACAGCTGACACGCTTGCATAGACTGCGCCGCGCCCCTCGAGACATATACGCGCGAAGCCGCGGCGCCCTTCCAGGGGCGGACTGACCGCCAGGGGCGCACCGACGCACGCGCGCGCACAACTTTACACGCATCACACAAACACGCGACACAGATGCACACGCGCCACACACACATCACACACATCACACACATCACACACATCACACAAACACGCGGCACAGATGCACACGCGCCACACACAAACACACAAACACACAAACACAAACACAAACACAAACACAAACACAAACACAAACACAAACACAAACACAAACACAAACACACACACGCACACACACACACACGCACACACACACACACAGACACACACACAGACACACACACACACAAACACACACACACACACATTCACACACACACACACACACACACACACACACACACACGCGCGCACACACGCACACGCACACACACACACGCGCAGGAACATATACACAGCGCCCTGCTCACCCCATATCATTGCAGGCGATCAGCCTGCTGGGAGCTGATCAGTCCTAGGGACATCCCACACACTCATAGTACTCCTAAGCCTGCGATGTTATGCTCAGCATTCCGCGCATCACACCTCCACCTCACCAAGGCACCGCAGCCATGTAAGAGGTCGAGAAATGCTCCCACAGACATGGGGGGGCGGACACAAGCCCAGACAATGTTGAGATCTACGCGCGCGCAGGCGCGCCATCCGCGCGTCGCGCGGGCTTGGGGTTTGCGCGGTGCCCTCGCCGATGCGGTTGCCAGCCGAGGCGGCGGCCGCAGCGGGGGCGCTGCGCAGGCAGTGGGCCGCGCCATTGCAGTTGCGAGGCGTGCCCCCAGCAATCTGGCAGCCTGCAAGGCCACCCGCGACGCGCGCCCGCGCGCTCGGAGCGCGGCGCGGCACTTGAACCTGGGGGCGCCGCGCGACAGATGTGCTTGCGCAGGGCCAGTCCAGTTGGCATCTGTCACTGTGAACTAGGAGGTGGAGCAGTTGCAGCTCCTGTGCATGCTTCCCAGACCATGTGGAGGATGTGTCCCATGCAATCTGGCAGCCTGCAAGGCCTGTGCTCTGCAAAGGGCGCTGATCTGGCAGGTAGCCTCCCGGGCATAGGCTCAGGCTGGCAACAGAGCAAGCAAGACTGGGGACTGCCAGCAGTGATGGGAGAGCACGTCTGAATGGGACTGGCGGAGCCTCTGTGCAGGACAGTAGCCACCAACTCCTCCTATCCAATTGTCTTGGGGGAGCCCGCGACCGCGGCGCGGAATTCGCACCCCAGCGGCCGCTCACGCGCGCGAGCGCGGCCGCGAGAGCGCCGCGTCGGGCGGCGGGCGACAGTGCGCGCAAGAGGGCACACCCGGATTTGAGCCAGGGACCTGCTGATCTGCAGTCAGCCGCTCTAACCACTGAGCTATGTACCCATCTGTGCTCCGCGGCTCCGATGGGCCCCGCCTGGGGCCGCGAGGCGCGGCGGGGGGGGCGCGCCCCAAGCTCGACGCGGGCGTCGCGCCCGCCTGAGTCGCGAGCCCTCGCGACCTCGCGAGGGGGTGGCGCGGCAAGGGGGCCGCAGGCGTCGATGAGTAAACCAGGAAGTGGCAAGAAATGGACACACTGGGGATTGAACCCAGGGCCTCCCGCATGCTGAGCGGGTGTGATACCACTACACCATGTGCCCACGTGTTCGACGCGCCCGCGCATGACCACTCAACCCGCGCCGCGCCCCGCCGCGCCAGCCCCGATCTCGGCGGCCGCTGGGGGCATTCCCGCGCCCCTCCCCTTTCCAGAGCGCGCCCGCGGGGGGGCGCTGCTTGAACGGCGCGTTGCGCCGTGGGATCGGCTCTCTCATCAAGCACCCATGGTCTAGTGGCTATGACGTCAGCCTAACACGCTGAAGGTCGCCAGCTCGATCCTGGCTGGGTGTATATATGTTCGCGACGCGCCCATCTACGCGCGCCGCGCGCCGCGCCAGCCTGCGCTGCGTCGCCGCTCGGCGCCAGCTGCCCGCCCGCAGGGGACGGAGGAGACAGATGATCGGGCCGCGGCCGCGACGGACGCACCGCCACGCGCGCGCCGCGGCGATCGGGGGAGAGAGCGAGAGAGCGAGAAATAGAGAGAGAGAGAGAGAGAGAGAGAGAAAGAGAGAGAAAGAGAGAGAGAGAGAGAGATAACACACACAAACGCACAAGCACACACACACACACGCATACATACGCACATGTCTTCACACACGCCTATGCAGGTCTACATGTAACTGTCTATCTTCAAGGGCATTCAAATGCATATCTACACGCACGCACATTCCCACATGCGTGCGCCTGCGCGCCGATGCTCGCGCCTTCCACAGGGGGGGGCGCGGGGCGGGGGGGGCGGGGGGCTTCCCGACAGACGGGGCTGCGCGCCCAGACCACCCTTGCCAACGGCCAGCCAGCCGCGCGCGGCGGCATCGTCGCGCATCAAGTGACAGCTGCGGGGTTCGAACCCACGCCCTTACAGACTGGCGCCTGAAGCCAGTGCCTTAGACCACTCGGCCAAACTGCCAGTGACTGCCACTGCTGCCACTTAATGCTTCCCTGGGCCGCGCCGACTGGCCCGCGCAGGCGCCTGCTGCTTCCTGAGGGAGGAAGCGAGGAAGCGCGGCTTCCGCCGTGGGGCGTCTGTGTGTGGGGGTGTGGGGGTGTGGGGGTGGCTATCTTTGCGTGGGCGCGTGCACGCACGTGGATCAACATCATTCCCGCCACTTGCCAGATGCCCGCCTGGCTCAGTCGGTATAGCGCAATGCTCTTAACCTTGCGGTCGTGGGTTCGAGCCCCACGGTGGGTGTTTCTTGCTCGTGGCGGCGACGGCGGCGCCCACAGCTGGGCGATGATCGGCCAATGGGCGCGGCCTGGCGCGCGGACGGGCAACAGACTCGCACGCGCGCGACCAGGGCGCACACACGAAACAGCGCGCGGCCCACGCGTGGGCAGAGACCACATCGTCTAGTGGTTAGGACGTCGCGCTGTGGCCGCGACAACCCAGGCTCGACTCCTGGTGTGGTCATTGCTCAAGAGCTGGCATTTGCCCGCGCTGCCCTGTTGGCGCCCAGCATGTCAACCTGCGCGCCAGCGCCCGAGCGCCGACCGCGCCCCGAACGCGCGGCGCCGCTCGAGCGTGTGGCCCTGCGCGCGCGCGTGGCCCCGCTGGCACGCAGGCGCGGCGCCCCTGGCACGCAGGCGCGGCGCCGCTGGCACCCGCGCGCGGCGCCGCTGGCACGCGGGCCGCGGGTCCCGCTGGCAAGCGCGCGCGGCCCCAGCGCGGCGCCGCTGAGGCGCGCGCGCGGCCCCGCTGGCACGCGCGCGCGGCCCCGCTGGCACGCGAGCGCGGCGCCGCTGGCGCGCAAGCGCGGCGCAAGCCCCCCGCATGGGGCGCAGCGATGCGCTGCAATGCTTGGACCGCGCAGCGCCACCACCGACCCAGCGAGGCCGATATCGGAGCCCGCCCGCAGCTATCGGGCGTCGCCGAAGCGGGCGGCGAGCCCAGCCCAGAAACCGAGCCCCGAAAGGAGCAGGGCTGGCCCGCCCATGGGGGCCGCGCAGCGCCGCCACAGCCCCAGCGGGGCCGATATCGGAGCCCGCCTGCAGCTATCGGGCGCCGCCGAAGCGGGCAGCGAGGCCATCCCAGAAACCGAGCCGCGACAGAGGCAGGGGTGGCCCACCTCAGTCCTGAGACTGGGATGGGCCGCTGCGGGGCGCACGCGTGGCCCCGCTGGCGCGCGCACGTGGCCCCGCTGGCGCGCACGCGCGGCCCCGCTGCGCGCGTGGCCCCGCTGGCGCGCGCGCGCGGCCCCGCTGGCACGCGCGGGTGTCGCCGCTGGCGCGCGCGTGCGGCGCCGCTGGCACGCGCGCGTGGCGCCCCGCGCGCGCGCGGCGCCGCTGGCACGCGCGCGCGGCGCTGCTGCGCGCGCGGGCGGCGCCGCTGGCACGCGCGCGCGGCCCCGCTGGCACGCGCGCGCGCGCGGCGCCGCTGGTGCGCAAGCGGGGCGCAAGCCCCCGCATGGCACGCGGCGATGCGCTGCAATGCTTGGACCGCGCAGCGCCACCATGGCCCCAGCGAGGCTGATATCGGAGCCCGCCTGCAGCTATCGGGCGTCGCCGAAGCGGCCAGCGAGCCCAGCCCAGAAATCAAGCTCCGAAAAGCGCAGGGCTGGCCCGCCGATGGGGGCCGCGCAGCGTCGCCACGGCCCCAGCGAGACCGATATCGGAGCCCGCCTGCAGCTATCGGGCGTCGCCGAAGCGGGCAGCGAGGTCGACCCAGAAATCGAGCTGCGACAGAAACAGAGGGGGGCCCACCTCAGGACTGGGGTGGGCCGCTGCCTGGCCCCAGAGAGCCCCGAGATTCCCATGCGGGATGCATGCGTGGCCCCGCTGGCACGCACGCGCGGCACCGCTGGCCGCGCGCGCGTGGCCCCGCTGGCACGCGCGCGCGGCCCCGCTGGCCGCGCCGCGTGGCCCGCTGGCGCGCGCGCGTGGCCCCGCTGGCACGCGCGCACGGCGCCGCTGGCGCGGGCGCGGGCGCCGCTGGCACGCGGCCGCGGCCCCGCGGGCACGCGCGCGCGGCGCCGCTGGCACGCGCAAGCCTGGCCCCGCTGGCCCGCACGCGTGGCCCCCCGCCGGCGCGCGCGCGTGGCCACGCTGGCGCGCACGCGTGGCCCCGCGCGCGCGCGCGCGGCGCTGCTGGCACGCAAGCGCGCGCTCTGGCACGCGCGCGCGGCCCCGCTAGCTAGCACGCGTGGCCCCGCTGGCACGCACGCGCGGCCCTGCTGGCGCGCGCGCGTGGCCCCGCTGGGGCGCGCGCGTGGCCCCCCGCGCGCGCGCCGAGCGTGGCCCCGTTGGGGCGCGCGCGTGGCCCCGCTGGCACGCGCGCACACCGCCCGCGGCGCCCGACCAACAAGGCGCGGCGCCACACCACCCCAGGCCTCACAAGCCCCGCGCACGGTCATCGCGCGGCCACCGCCGTTGCGATGCGCAGGCGCTGCTCGGGGGCGGGGCAGCGAGTGCTTCGGGGCACGCGCAGGGGGCCCTGTGGCCTAATGGATAAGGCGTTGGCCTTCGGAACCAAAGATTGCAGGCTCGAGTCCGCTCCGCCGACGGGGAATCTAAGGGCCGCCCGCGCGCTCGCCGCCGCCGCGGTGCGCTCAGCCGAAAAGGTCGAAGACCACGTCCTCGTCCTCCTCCTCCACGGCCGCGGCCTTCCTCTCCTCCTTCTTCTCGCCGCCGCCCGCCGCCGCCCGCCGCCGGCGCTGCAGCCACCGGGTTCGCCGCAGCGCACGCCTCGGGGTCCTCCAGGAACTTCTTGACAGGCTCCATTTCCTCCTCCCCCTCCTCCTCCTCCTCCTCCCTGGGCCTTCTCCCTCTGCGGCGGCTTCTGGCGCGGCGCCTCCTCCTCCTCCTCCTCGGCGGGCTCCTCCTTCCTGGCTGGACGGGCAGGGGGCCTCTGCGGTCTCCTCCTGGCCTGCTGCCGCCGGCCACCGGCTCGTCCTCGTCCTCGTCCTCCTCCCCCTCCTCCTCCTCCTCGACGCTCGTCGTGCGTTGCCTCCTGGCCGTCGTCCTGACAGCCTCCTTTGGGCCCCCGCAGCCTCCCTGCTGCCTCCTCGTGGTCTCGTCGTCGCTCTCCAGCCGCTGCTCCTCCTCCTCCTCCTCCTCCTCCTCCTCCTCCTCCTCCTCCTCCTCCTCCTCCTCCTGGTCGCCGCCCTCCGCGGGGCTTCCTCAGCGCCTCTCCGCTGCCTCCGCATGGCGTCGTCGTTGTTCTCCTGCTGCTCCTCCTCCCCCTCTTACCCCTCCTCCTCCTGGTCGCCCTCCCTCGCCTCGTCGCCCTCGGCGCCCGCCGCCCGCCCTTGCGCCTCACGCGACGGCCGCCGCCGCCGCCGCCTCCACTGCAGCCGCCGCCGCCAGGCGTGCCGGGGTCGCCCCGGGCCGCGGGCGCTGCAGGCGCTGCAGGATGGCCCGCGCGTTCTCCCTGTGTAGGGAGATGGAGAGTCGCTGGGCCATCCTGTCCGCCGTGCTGGCGGCCTCCTCGCCGCGCGCGTCAGCCGCGCGCTTAGCCAGCACGGCGAAGGCGCGCCGTGCCTCGCCGCCCCAGCTCCCGCCGTGCGCCTCCACCACCATTGGGATGAAGGCGAGGTCCGCGTCGCGGCAAGCCTGCGCCGTGCCCTGGTGCTGCCGCTTGTACTCCTCGTACCTGTCGAGGGCGGCGGCCGGGTCAGCGGCGGAGCGCGCGATGAGGTCCGCGCGCAGGCCGGACGTCACCGCGAAGTCCAAGGCCGCCGAGAGCCCGCCGCGCCACCGGGGGACATAGACATCCGCTGGCCGGCGGCCGTCGTTGTCTAGTCCGTCGCCGTCGGGCTCCTCGGCGTTCGGCCCCTCGCCCGGCGCCCGCGGCGGCAGCAGTCCGGGCCGCTCCAGCTCCGCCCCCGAGAAGCCAGCGGCCTGGGCGGCAAAGAAGGTGCCGTTCCGCAGCTTGTTGTGGCGGCGCGTGCGGTCGCCCTGGCAGGCGCACGTCAAGGCGTGGTCGCAGTGCACGTCCATGACTTCCCCGCACGCTGGGCAGAACGCTTCCTCGTCCATCAGCTGGACCCGGAGCCGTCGCTTGATCCCGATCTGCATCAAGCTGTGCGGGACCGCTGTGCCGAGCGCCTCGCTGGGGGGCGCCTGCAGGTGCGCGCTGGCGCCGGGCGCGGCCACCAGGGCGAGGTGGGCGCGCGTCGCGGCCGAGGAGCGGCCCCAGAGGGCGGCGCGCGCGGCGTCGTCGACCTGGTCCGAGAGAGTCTTCTGGTTGGAGTGCGTCTCGCAGTCGAAGCGCGCAGCCTGGTTTGCCCCCGCCACACTTGCGTTGTGGGTCTGGAGCGCCGCCGCCAGGGCCCCGGCGTCCCCCGCGTCGTCGTCTGTGTAGCCCGCGTACATGGACCGGCAGAACTCGCTGCTCTTGGCGCGCGAGGACAAGTAGGCCGCCGGCGAGTGCTTCTCAGCGGAGCGCAGCCCCAAGCCGCCCTTGTTCAGTTTCAGCTGCGCTTGGGCCCAGGAGTCGTCGGTGAGGGAAGCGCCGGCCAGCTGTTCCAGGCAGGAGCGCACTGCAGCGTCCATCTCCAGGAGAGCCTCGGTGTGGGCGGAGGGCGGCACCACGCGCGCCGAGTAGCCGAGCTTGCAGTAGGAGGCACACTGCCGGAGAAGGTGAAGGGCTACCTGCGCGCCCTCCAAGCCGGCCAGTGCGCCCAGGAGCTCCGCTGCCTTCTTCACTCTTTTCTGCGTGTGCTGGAGGCAGAAGTCGTCGCTCCCGATGGGCGCGCCGAGGAGCTCAAAGCAGCTGTCGGGGCGCAGTCGGAAGCCCGGTGGGAAATCCGCCGCGGACGCGTTGCTGTCCGCCCCCGCTGAAGGGACCACCTCGCACTTGCCCGGCCCCGTGCTGAGGTCGAGGCCGACTGCTGCGAGCTCGGCCACGACGAGGTGGAGGAAGCGCGCCACAGCCTGTCTGTCACCCGCCACGCAGCCGTCGTCCAGGTAGAAAAAGACGAGGTCCAGGCCGGCGTCCTGGGCAAGCTCCCTGAGGCTGCGGCTCGCCGTCTCCGCGCAGCGTTGGAGTGCCAGGGAGAAGAGCAGCGGGCCAAGCGGGTCGCCCTGCTGGACACCGCACTCGGAGCGCAGCGTCTGCTTGCCGAGGAAGAGTAGCGAGGGGCTGCCGTAGCACCAGTCCGCCCAAGGTGCCAGTGCGGGAAAGTCCTCGTGCACTGCTCTGAGGACGGCCCTCCGGTCCAGGGTGTTGAAAGCGTTCGAGAGGTCCAACTTCACGAAAACTTTGTCCCTGTCGCCCAGGTTGCGCGTGAACCACTGCCTGGCCACGTGGATTGCCGCCTCGGCGCCTCCCGGGACGGCCACGCCCACCTGCAAGGGCGCAAGGCGGTCGCGGGCTGCCCCGGCGACCTCCTTGCAGAGGCACTTGCCCACCAGGCGGCGAAGTGTCTCGCCGACGGCCACCGGGCGGAGGCCGCCGTCGTTCTTCGGGAGAGCCACCAGCGAGGCGCCAGCAAAGTAAGCCGCGACCGCCGCCGGAGCCTGGCCGCGCGCGAGCACGTTGACGAGGCCAGCGAGCTGCTCGACTACCTCGTCCCTGTGGGCTGCCGTCGCCAGGGCGTCCTGCAGGTGTTGCGGGCGCAGGCCAGTGGGGCCGGCGGCCGAGCCCTTGGGGAAGGCCCGCACTTCCTTTTGGACGACAGAGACGTCGACCTGGGCTGCGGCGGCCGCGTGGACAGCAGGCAGGCTAGCCAGGTCCACAACGGGCTGCTGGCTGCGGGGGTGTTTGCGGCCCATCTGGTCCACGACAGCCGGCGTGACGGACACGGGCGGCTCCGACGTCAGCGAAGCGCAGCTTTTCGAGTAAAGCCCCTCCGAAGCCAAGTCGAGGCAGCGCTGTGCTCGGTGAGTCGCCTTGTCCGTTCCCCCTGTCTGGCGCCGCTCTGTCGTCTCCGCCCACAGCGTCTGGCGCTCTCCCTCCAGCCAGCGGCGGCAGAGGTTCTTGGCTTCCTCCTCGCTGGCGTTCCGGCTGCCTCGGCCTCCGCGGCTGTGCGGTCGCAGCACGCACTTGGGCAGCATGGCCAGTTGGACCCAAGCTGCTTCGGTGTTGTGGTGGACCGCCAACGCCACGGCCTGCACCAAACACTGCGCCCACAACGCCCTGGCCCCCCTGGGCACGTGGCGCCTCGTGCCGGCGCGGCTGGAGAAGACCACCCTCAGCGAAGGGAGCCCTGGCTGGCCGTTCGCGTCGCCAGCGTCGGCCGGGAGGGCCTGGGGGACCGCGGCGGCCGCTGCGCGCGCCGCTGGCCGGCACCTGGGGCACACTCCCTGGTAGCGCAGACTCAGGAACCGCTGACACACCGAGCATTGGCCGAGGGCGTGCTGGTCAAGGAACTCCTGCGGGACGGGCGGCAGGTTGGGGTAGCGGCCCGCCGCGTGCTCGTTTAAGTGGACCCTCATGCTCTCCTGGCAGGACCACCCTGGCGAGGCGGCAGGATCCGCGCGCGGGCAACCGGGCACGGGGCAGTAGACGCGGGGCCGCCGTCGGGCTGCAGGGCGGGGCGCGGCGGGGGCTGGCTGCGGCGGCTCCGCGGCCGGCGGCGGCGCGGCAGCAACGGCTGGCTCCGCAGCGTGCCGGGGCCCCCCCTCTGCCGGCATGGCCAGAGGCTGCTGGGCGCCCGAGGGGGCAGCTCCTTCCAGCGCTGCTCGCCGACGTTGCTCGGCCAGCGGCACGCCCGCATCCTGGTCCATGTCTCGCGTGTCGTCCAGGCGCATGCTGTTGATTCGCTCGTGGAGGAGGGGGTCGTCGCCGGGCTCATCGCCTTCCGTGCGGTTGCGTCTGAGCGCGCGGCGTCCCGGAGAAGCGCGGGCGCCGACCTCCACGAAGGTGTTCCTGACCGACACCGCGGCCTCCGTCTCCATCTGCGCGGGGCCCGCACTCGATGCACTTGCCGACCCAGGCGGCGGCGCAACTCGTCGAGGCGAGGTGGAACGGTCGCGCTCCGGAGGTCCTGTTCGATTCCCTGCTCCTCGGCGGCAGATGCAGCGCTGGCGCTCGAAGAGGCACGAGTCGCACACGTCGGCATTGGGGCCTGCGGGGAAAGCTGGGGACTGCACGGCGTGGACGAGCAAGGCAATGTGTCCTACCCATGCCGCTGGCGAAGACAAATGTGTGGAATTCCATCCTGGGCTCAATGCAACTGTCATAATTGTCGTGATGGAAATGCACACAACCCGTGGAAAATGAACATCGCCAAGTAGAGCGGCGCCGCAAACTCCGGCCAGGACGCGCTGCAGAGGAGCCCCGTGCACCGCCGCCCCGAAGGCCAATAATTTCACTGGGACTGCGGACGCGCAGGAGGCCGCCAAGACCAAGGCTGGGTCGACCGCGCGGGGGATCGTCTGGCCCAGGGTGGCGTGAAAGGACTCGGCCAAGCACGCGCTGGCGAACGCATGAGGGGCCCACCCGAGAGCGGCGACGAGCAGTCCAGGCAAAGGGTGCACGAGACAGTAAGCGCCGTCGATCGTCATCGAAAGGACCGGCCAAAACATGCGGTAGATCTTCTTCAGCGGGATCGCGACCGCCGCCGGCGCCTCCGGCCATGCAGCCAGGGGCATGGCGTCGCCGAGGGGGCTAGCCGCCGTGCAAGAGGCCCCTGAAGCGCTGGCGGCGCAGCTGCGGAGGTGGGAGTGGAAGTACAGCTCCGCCGGCGACGTGCGCGTCGCCTCCGGGCCAGGCGGGGCTGACACAGCGCGTACGCCCAGGCGCGGGATGTCGGGCGCCATCAGGTTGAAGTCGGCCCGGGCACAGGTCCGCGTGCACCACCGAGATGGGCCAGGCAGCGGCCCCCGCGCGGCGACGTCGCCGTCCGAGGCGTGCGGCGCAGGCGAACGGCGGGCAGGCCCCAGGCGTGAAGGCAGGCAGGCTCCGACGCCGTCCGATGGTACTGATGGCAGCGTGGGCGCAGGCGTGAATATCGACATCGGTGCTGACGTCGATGGGGAAGTCGCTGGCGGTGGTGCTGGCATGGGCGCTGGCGTCGGTGACAGCGCAGGCCCAGAAGTTGATGCTGGCGTCAGTGCTGGTGTAGGCGATGGCATTGGTGGCAGCGTAGGCGCCGGCGTGAATGTTGACGTCGGTGCTGACGTCGATGGGGAAGTCGCTGGCGGTGGTGCTGGCGTAGGCGCCAAGATTGGCGCAGGCGCCAGTGCTCGAGATGGCGCTGGCGTTGGTGCTGGCGTAGGCGCTGGCGTTGGTGCTGACGTCGGAGTTGGCGACGGTGTTCGTGCTGGCGTAGGCGCTGGCGTTGGTGCTGACGTCGGTGTTGGCGACGGTGTTCGTGCTGGCGTAGGCGCAGGCGTTGGTTCTGACGTCGTTGCTGGTGCAGGCGCCATGGTTGGCGCTGGCGTCGGCGTAAGCCTTGGTCCTGGAGTCGGTGCTGGTGTACGCGCAAGTGTTGGTGCCTGAGTAGGCGTTGGCGTTGGTGCTGGCCAAGGCGCCCGCTTTGGTGCTGGCGTCGGGGCTGCTGTGGGCGTCGGCGTTGGTGCCGGCGTAGGCGCAGGCGTTGGTGCTGGAGACGGTGCTGCTGTAGGTGTTGGCGTCGGCGCCGGAGTGGGCGCCAATGTCGGTGCTGGCGTCGGTGATGGCGACAGCGCTGGTGCAGGCGCTGACGTTGGTGCCGGCTTAGGCGCAGGAGCTGGTGCTGAAGTCGGCGCCGATGAGGGCGTTGGCGTAGGCGCAGGCGTTGGAACTGGCGTTAGTTCTGGCGTCGACGGTGTAGGCGCTGGCGTTGGAGCCGGTGTGAGTGCAGGCGATGGTGCTGGAGTCGATGCCATCGCATGCGCTGGCGTTGATGCCGGCACAGGCGTTGGAGCTGGCGACGGTGCTGGTCTAGGCGCCGGCGTTGTTGCCGTCATTGGTGCAGGCGTCGACGCTGGCTTCGACGCCGGCGTTGAGACCAGCGTAGGCGCTGGCGTCGGTGCCGATGTAAGCGATGGCGTTGGTGCCGGTGCAGGTGCCCACGACATTGCTGGCCTATGAGCTGGCATACGCGCTGGCGCAGGTGTCGGCCCAGGCGCAGGCGCGGGTGCTGGCGTCGGTGCTGGCGTAGGCCCATGCCTGGGTGCCAGCGTAGGCGTAGGCGTTGGCGACGGTGCTGCTGCAGGCGCTGGCGTGGGCGTCGGTGCCGGTGCTGGCGTTGGTGCTGGCGTAGGCGCTGGCGTCGGTGTTGGTGTGGGCGCCAGCCTTGGTGCCGGCGTAGGCGCTGGCGACGGTGCTGGCGTCGATGCCGGCGGCAGTGCCGTTGCCGGCGCTTGCACTGGTGCCGGCGTGGACGTTGGCGTTGGTGCTGGCGTGGGCGCTGGGGTCGCTGGCGTCGGTGCTGGAGTAGGAAGCGGTGCTGGCGTCGGTGCTGGAGTCGGTGCTGGAGTAGACGCTGGCGTTGGTGCTGGCGTAGGCGCAGGCGTTGGTGCTGGCGTCAATGCTGGTGGAGGCGCGGGTGTTGGTGCCAGTGCAGGCGCCGGCGTGAGAGCTGGCCACAGTGCTGGCGTCGATTCTGGTGTAGGTGCTGACGACGGTGCCGGCGTAGGCGCTGGCGTCGGTGCTGGAGTCGGTGCTGGTGTAGGCGCCAGCGTTGGTGCCAGCGGAGGCGCTGGAATCGGCGTTGGCGTCGGTGCCGCAGAAGGCGTTTGCGTTGGTGCCGGCGTAGGCGCTGGCGTTGGTACAGGCGTAGGAGCTGAGGTCGGTGCTGGCCTCGGTGCCGGCGACGGTGCTGGCGTAGATGCTGGCTTCGGTGCTGGCGCAGGCGCAGGCGCAGGCGTTGGTGCTGGCGTCAGTCCCAGTGGAGGAGCTGGCGTTGGTGCCAGCGTGGGCGCAGGCTTTGGAGCTGGCGTCGGTGCCGGTGTGGACGCCAGCGTTGGCGCTGGTGTCGGCACTGGCGCTGGTGCTGGCGTCAGCGGTGGAGTAAGCGCTGTTGGTGCCAGCGTAGGCGCCAGCGTCGGTGCTGGCGTCGGTGCTGGTGTAGGCGCTGGCATTGGCGCCGGCGTAGGCGCTGGGGTCGGTGTTGGCGTCGGTGCCGGCGTCGGTGCTGGCGTAGACGCCGGCGTTGGTGATGGAGTAGGCGCCGGCGTTGGTGCTGGCGTTGGCGCCGGTGCAGGCGCTGGCGTTGTTGCCCGTGCAGGCGCTGGCGTGAGAGCTGGCGTCGGTGATGGTGTCATTGTTAGTGTAAGCGCTGGCGACGGTACCAGCGCAGGCGGCATAGGCGCGGACGTTGGCGTTAGCGTCGGCACTGGTGCGGGCGCCAACGTTGGTGCCAGTGAAGGCGCCGATGTCGGTGCTGGCGTTGGTGCTGGCGTCGGTGCCGGTGCAGGCGCTGGCGACGGTGCCAGCGCATGCGCGGACGTTGGTGCTGGCGCCGATACTGGTGTAGGCGCCAGCATTGGTGCCAGCGTTGGCGCTGGCGTCGGTGCTGGCGTCGTCGGTGCTGGCGTCGGTGCTGCTGCAGGCGCTTGCGTTGGTGCCGGCGTAGGCGCTGGCGTTGGTACAGGCGTAGGCGCTGAGGTCGGTGCTGGCGTCGGTGCCAGCATCGATTGCTGACGTAGATGCTGGCTTCGGTGCTGGCGCAGGCGCAGGCGTTGGTGCTGGCGTCAGTCCCAATGGAGGAGCTGGCGTTGGTGCCGGCGCAGGCGCCCGCGTGAGATCTGGCCACGGTGCTGGCGTCGGTGCTGGTGCAGGCGCTGACGACGGTTCCGGCGTAGGCGTTGGCGTCGGTGCTGGCGTCGATGCTGGTGTAGGCGCCAGCGTTGGTGCTAACGTAGGCGCTGGCGAAGGTGCTTTCGTCAGTGCTGGCTTCGGTGCTGCTGCAGGCGATTGCGTTGGTGCCGGCGTGGGCGTTGGCGTTGGTGCCGGCGTAGGCGCTGGGGTCGGTGCTGGCGTCGGTGCCGGCGTCGGTGCTGGCGTCGGTGCTGGTGTAGACGCTAGCGTTGGTGATGGTGTAGGCGCAGGCGTTGGTGCCGGCGTCAATGCTGGTGGAGGCGCTGGCGTTGGCGCCGGTGCAGGCGCCGCCGTGCGAGCTGGCCACGGTGCCAGCGTCGGTGCTGTCAGAGCTGGAGTCGTGGCTGGCGCCGGGGCGGTCCGAGCTGCCGTCGAAGCTAGCTTGGGAGCTGGCGGAGGCTCTGAAGCTGGCGCAGGCGCTGGCGTAGTAGCTGGCGTCGGTGCTGTCAGAGCTGGACTCGTAGCTGGCGTCGGGGCAGTCTTCGGCGCTGGAGTCGGCGCTGGCGTCGTAGCTGGATTCGGCGCTGGCGTTGTAGCTGGCGTCGTAATTGGAGTCGGCGCTGGCGTCGTAGCTGGCGTCAGTGCCGCCCGAGTTGGAATCGTAGCTGGCGTCGTGGCTGGAGTCGGCGCTGGCGTCGTAGCAGGAGGCGGCGTTGGCGGAGGCTCTAGAGCTGGCGCCGGCGCTGGCGCCGTAACTGGCGTCGGTGCTGCCGGAGCTGGCGTCATAGCTGGCATCGTGGCTGGTGTCGGCGCTGGCGTTGTAGCTGGCGTCGCCGCTGGCGCCAGCGTTGGTGCTGGCGTCGGAGCCGGCGTTGGCGCTGGCGTCAGTGCTGGGGCAGGCGCAGGCGTGAGAGCTGGCCACAGTGATGGCGTCGGTTCTGGTGTAGGCGCTGACGACGGTGCCAGCGTAGGCGCGGACGTTAGTGCTGGCGTCGGTGCTGGTGTAGGCGCCCGCCTTGGTGCCAGCGTAGGCGCTGGCGTCGGTGTTGGCGCCGGTGCTGCTGTAGGCGCTCGCGTTGGTGCCAGCGTAGGCGCTGGCGTTGGTGCTGGCGTCAGTGCTAGGGAAAACGGTGGCTTTGCTGCTGGTGCCGGCGCCGGCGTGAGGGCTGGCCACGGTGCTGGCGTCGGCGCTGGTGTGGGCGCTGACGACGATGCTGTCGTAGGCGCTGGCGTCGGTGCTTTTTTGAGGAATAAAACGCCGTTCAAGTGCAACCGCGTGTTCCTCCTCTTGAGCCTTGCTCCTCGCTTGAACCGCGTCGGTGCTGGCGTCGGTGCTGATGTAGGCGCCAGCGTTGGTGCCAGCGTTGGCGTTGGCGTTGGCGCAGGCGTAGGCGCTGGGGTCGGTGCTGGCGTTGGTGCTGGCGACGGTGCTGGACTCAGTTCTAGTGTAGACGCCGGCGTTGGTGCTGGCGTCGGAGCTGGCGTTGGTGCTGGCGTCAGTGCTGGGGAAGGCGCAGGCGTGAGAGCTGGGCACAGTGATGGCGCTGGCGTTGGTGCGGGCGCAGGCGATGGCGTCGGTGCTGACATCGGTGCCGGAGTCGGTGCTAGTACAGATGCTGGCGTTGGTGCTTGCGTAGGCGCAGGCGTTGGTGCTGGCGTCGGCGGTGATGCAGTCACTGGCTTTGCTGCCTGTGCAGGCCCTGATGTGAGAACTGGCGTCGGTGAAGGTTTCATCGATGGTGTAAGCGCTGGCGACGGTGCCTGCAAAACCAGCGTCGGCGCGGACGTTGGCGATAGCGT
This sequence comes from Prorocentrum cordatum, assembly GCA_963575745.1. Classification (NCBI taxonomy): domain Eukaryota; class Dinophyceae; order Prorocentrales; family Prorocentraceae; genus Prorocentrum; species Prorocentrum cordatum. The sequence continues at coordinate 25,535 of CAUYUJ010020001.1, forward strand.
CGGCACTGTTGCGGGCGCCAAGGTTGGTGCCAGTGTAGGCGCCAACGTCGGTCCTGGCGTCGGTGCTGGCGTCGGTGCTGGTGCAGGCGCTGGAGTTGGTGCCGGCGTAGGCGCGGACGTTGGTGCCGGTGTCGGTGCTGGTGTTGGCGCCAGCGTTGGTGCCAGCGAAGGTGCTGGCGTCGGTGCTGCTGCGGGCGCTGGCGCTGGCTCGAGTCCTGCCAGGGTCATATGCGCGCAGGCGGGCAGCGCGGAGCCAGCAGTGGCAGGGCCGCTACCATGTTGATTGCCTTTCGGGTAACTTTTCTTTTTTGCTTGCGAGCGTTTCAATTGCGCGGTTGGGCCGATAGCTCAGTGGTCTCATAGCTCAGTTGGCCAGAGCGTTCGGCTAATAACCGAAAGGTCCGCGGTTCAAGCCCGCGTGGGACCATTTGCGGCGCATTTGGCCTACGTGTCGGGCAGGCTGCAGAAGGCCGGTCAGCAGCATGCAGGGCCCCCTTGGCCTAATGGACAAGGCGTCGGACTTCTAATCCGAAGATTGCGGGCTCGAGTCCCGCAGGGGGTGCTACTTGGGCTGGGCCCGAAGATGCGCAAGCGCTCGACATGGGGCAGGATACGCACACCTGGCTGAGGGCCCGCGGATGCATTCCTATCACTAGCCGCGATAGCTCAGCTGGGAGAGCGTCAGACTGAAGATCTGAAGGTCCCCGGCTCGATCCCGGGCCTCGGCACTTTGCAGCGGCGCGGGGGTCTCTGCGCGCGCGGAGCCAGGCCCTCAACTCGGCACCCCCTCGGGGTGGCTCAGTTTCGCCGAGTGCGTCTCCAACGCGCGGCTTTCAAGCGCACGCGTGGGGGAAACATGCAAGGGGCACATGGTGCAGTGGCATCACATCCGCGTCGCATGCGGAAGGCCCTGGGCTCAAATCCCAGTGTGTCCATATGGCGAGCATATTAGCGCGCCGCCGACCGAAGGCGGGGTGGACAGAGAGAGAGGAGAGAGAGATAAAGCAAAACAGCTTCAATGCAAACGTCCTCGCGCAAGCTGTCACGCGCGGAGACAGCCCTGGCCGCGCGCGCGCAAAGCTATTCCCTGTGGGGCTCGAGCCCACGACCTATGGCTCATGGGGCCATCGCTCTAACCACTGAGCTAAGGGACCATCTGCTGAGCGGACCTCCCTGGCGCGCCGCGGCGAGCGCCGCGCCTCGCGACACTGCGCGGGGCGTAGCCCCGCCCCCTCTGCCAGCTGCGCGTGGCCCGAGAGCGCGCCCTCCCCAAGTGCCTGAGGGTGGGATTCCCTATATTCTGCAGCTTGTTGGCGCCTGCCCCGTCTGGGGGGCCATGGCGATCGCTGGCGCCTGCCCCTGATGGCGACGCGCGCGGGCGGCGCCGCGCGCGCGCTCACGCAGCTCGCGGCATCAAATTATTCCCCAGCCCCCGCAGGCCGCGCGGCCCGCCCGGGCGCGGCCGCGGCGCTGGCGCGGGCGGGGCGGCGGGGGCTCGGGGCGCGGCGCGGCGGCAGCGAGCGGCGCAGGGGCAGACGTGCCAGCGGCCGCTCTGGGCTTTCGGGGGCCCTGCCCTGGGGCAGCGGGAAGGATGCGGGGGGGGCGCGAGGGCGGGCGCAGGGGCGGGCGCGCAGACGGCTGCCCTGGGGCGCTGGGCGGCCCAGGCGGGCAGAGGGCGCCCAGGGCGGGCAGCGGGCGCGGAAGCGCTCGCGGCCTCGCGGGCGCTGGGGTGTAGGAACGAGGCTGGGAGGGGAGCGGTGAGTAGGAGCGAGGCGGAGGGGGGGAAGGTGGGGGGGGGGGGCGGGGGTGTAGGAACGTGGGGAGGAGGCGCGGGGGGGTGTGGGAAACGGGCGGGGGGGGGAGGGGGGGGGGGGGGGGGGGGGAAGGGGGGGGGCGCTGTGGTCGATGCGCAGACGGGCGGGGGCGTGGCAATGAGGGGGGGGGGGGGAAGGGGGGGGGCGCGAGACGTGGGCGCAGGGGCGGTCGTGCGGACGGACCCCCGCCCTGGCCTTGGGGGTCTGGGGCGCTGGTGTAAAGAGTCCTTTATAACAAGGACGGAGGTGGGGCGGGATTCGGACGGCACTGGCAGCCTGACTTGTGGCGCGGGGGGGGTGGCACGACGGGGGGCCGCGATGTTTGTGGGCCGCAGGGCAGATTTTGGCGGCCGACGGCCGCTCCGTCTCTTGGGGCGCGGTGGGTGGGGGGGCGCGAGGGGGGGGCGGGGGGGCGCGGGGTTCGGTGCAGCGCTGACAGCAGCCCTGCCCCTGGGGCGCGCGCGGGGTGTAGGAGCGAGAGCGGGCGCAGGGGCCGAAAGCGCTGGTGGCCCTTCTGCCCTGGCGCGCGGGGTGCGAGGGCGAGGCTCGCGCGCGCGGGGGGCGCGGGGTCTTCGGATGCACTGGCAGCCCTGCCTTGGGGCGCGGGGTGTAGGAACGAGGGGGGAGGGGGGGAGGGGGGAAGGGGCGAGGCCCTGGCGCGCGGTATGCAAAGGCGGTCTTCTTTGCCTGCGGCGCAGCGCCTCGGCAGCGTGGCGCCGCTTCCCTCAACGCGCGCAGTCCTGTGGAGTAGTAGGGAGGCCGGGCTAACGGCCGAATTCACCACATAGAACCCCCCTTTGTGTATATATAAATTTATGTGTGTGTATATATATATATATATATATATATATATATATCTATATGTGTGTGTGTGTGTGTGTGTGTGTGTGTGTGTGTGTGCACATTTTTAAAAATGTATATATATATACATGCAAAAAAAAAAAACGGACCGCTACCCACCTCAGGCCCCTCCCCAAATCCGGCCACCCGGAATCGAGCCAGGGACCATCTGATATCTGCAATCTCTACAGTCAGATGCTCTACCAACTGAGCTATAGCCGGCGCGACGTCTCCAGGGCGGGTGCCGCGGTGAGTTCTTCACGACTGCGCGCGAGGACGGAAAAAGACAGGAGACTGCGATGGCGACCCTGGCAGGACTCGAACCTGCAATCGTCAGTTAGATCCTGGCGGCCAATGGCCATCGAGAGCAGACTGATGCCTTATCCATTAGGCCACAGGGTCTTTATCTTGGAGGATGTCCCTGCACGGCCCGCGCGCTGGAGCATTGCCATGCACCGAGCGGAGTGGCGCAGTGGTTAGCGTGTTGGGCTCATAACCCAAAGGTCCGTGGATCGAAACCACGTTCCGCTATGTCCCCCTGCGCCCGAGCGCCAGGCGCGGGGCAGTCCGAGCGCGCCCTTGGGGTGGCACGGCCACGCATTCAAGACAGTGTGTCCGAGCGGCTAAGGAGATGGACTCGAAATCCATTGGGCTCTGCCCGCAGGGGTTCGAATCCCCTTGCTGTCGACTTGGCAATTGGCCCGCGGCCAGCCACCAGGTCACAGGTGGGCGGGCAGCAGCGGTGCGCGCCGCAGCGGTGGCCCGCGCAAGTGGCAGCGGTCGGCGCGCTGGCCAGGGTCGCGCGGGCCCGCGTTTGCGTTTGCGGTGAGTGCGCAGAGTGCGCCTGCGAGATTTTGCTACAAAATACACCTGGCCAGGATCGAGCTGGCGACCTTCAGCGTGTGGGGGCTGACGTCATAGCCACTAGACCACAAGTGCACGTGCTGGTGCTGCGCCCGCGCAGCGCCCCATGCACGGGGCCAGCCAGCGCCGAGGCCCTGGGCCTGGGGGAGCGCGGCGCGGCACAGGGGGGGGGTGCATCAGCGCAAACTAGCGGGCCCAGCGCGCTCTGTAGGCAGTGACACTTTGGCCGAGCGGTTAAGGCGTCGGCCTGCTAAGGCGATGGGGTCTCCCCGCGTGGGCTCAAATCCCACAGGCGTCGATTTGCCAAGGCGCTCGCCGCTCTCCGACCCAGGCAGCGAGAGGCCTCGACGACCGCGGGCAGGCGCGCGGCTCCACGAGGAAATGAGCCCCCTGTGGGGATCGAGCCCACGACCATACGCTTACGAAGCGCATGCTCTGCCAGCTGAGCTAAGGAGGCACTAGTTCGTCATCGCGCTCATCGCGTCCCTGCGCGGGGGCGCCCGCGCGCGCGCCATGTCGCGGCATGGGGCGGGGGGGGGTGCCCCAGGTGCCGCGACGCACCCCAGCGGCGCCGCCCCAGCGGAGCCCCCGTTTGCGGGGCGAGCTGCAGGGGCTGTGCGCACTCGGATGTCAGTTTGCCCGAGTGGTTAAGGGGGTGGACTTAAGATCCACTGCAGGCAACTGCGCGTGGGCTCGAACCCCCCAGCTGACACGCCTGCATAGACTGTGCCGCGCCTCTCGAGACATATGCGCGCGGAGCCGCGGCGGCCTTCCAGGGGCGGACTGACCGCCAGGGGCGCACCGACTCTCGCGCGCGCGCACAACTTTACACGCAATCGCGCCAAACACGCGACACCCAAAAAAAAAAAAAAATGCACACGCGCCCACACAAACGCAAACACAACACACACACGCTCACACACACACACATCACACACAACACACACAAGACACACACATCACACGCATCACGCTCATCACATCACCACCACACAAACACGCGGTCGCAGATGCACCACAGCGACTTTATAAGCGCCACACACACAATCACACAAGAACACCCACACACACACACACACACACACACTCACAGCAGGAACATATACACAGCGCCGCTCACCCCATATCATTTGCAGCTATCCGCCTGCTGGAGCTGATCAGTCCTAGGGACATCCCACACACTCATGGTACTCCTAGGCCTGTGATGTTCTGCTCAGCATTCCGCGCATCACACCTCCACCTCACAAAGGCACCGCAGCCATGTAAGAGGTCGAGAAATGCTCCCTCAGACTCGGGGGGGGCGGACGCAGGCCCAGAACATTGGTTGAACTACGCGCGCGCAGGCGCGCAATCCCGCAGCGTCGCGGGGCTGGGGTTTGCGCGTGCCGGGTCGCCGATGCGGTTGCCACCCGCCACCGAGGAGGCCGGCCGCAGCGGGGGCGGCTGCGCAGAGTTTCCAGTGGGCCGCGCCATTGCAGTTTGCAGGCGTGCCCCTAAAGCCTGGCAAATCGGGAGCCTGCCAAATTGAGAGGGGTCGGCGCGCAGACCCCAAAGCGCGCGCTCGGAGCGCGGCGCGGCACTTGAACCTGGGGGCGCCGCGCGGCAGATGTGCTTGCGCAGGGCCAGTCCAGTTGGCATCTGTCACTGTGAACTAGGAGGTGGAGCAGTTGCAGCTCCTGTGCATGCTTCCCAGACCCTGTGGAGGATGTGTCCCATGCAATCTGGCAGCCTGCAAGGCCTGTGCTCTGCAAAGGGCGCTGATCTGGCAGGTAGCCTCCCGGGCATAGGCTCAGGCTGGCAAAAGAGCAAGCAAGACTGGGGACTGCCAGCAGTGATGGGAGAGCACGTCTGAATGGGACTGGCGGAGCCTCTGCGCAGGACAGTAGCCACCAACTCCTCCTATCCAATTGTCTTGGGGGAGCCCGCGACCGCGGCGCGGAATTCGCACCCCAGCGGCCGCTCACGCGCGCGAGCGCGGCCGCGAGAGCGCCGCGTCGGGCGGCGGGCGACAGTGCGCGCAAGAGGCACACCCGGATTTGAGCCAGGGACCTGCTGATCTGCAGTCAGCCGCTCTAACCACTGAGCTATGTACCCATCTGTGCTCCGCGGCTCCGATGGGCCCCGCCTGGGGCCGCGAGGCGCGGCGGGGGGGGCGCGCCCCAAGCTCGACGCGGGCGTCGCGCCCGCCTGAGTCGCGAGCCCTCGCGACCTCGCGAGGGGTTGGCGCGGCAAGGGGGCCGCAGGCGTCGATGAGTAAACCAGGAAGAGGCAAGAAATGGACACACTGGGGATTGAACCCAGGGCCTCCCGCATGCTGAGCGGGTGTGATACCACTACACCATGTGCCCACGTGTTCGACGCGCCCGCGCATGACCACTCAACCCGCGCCGCGCCCCGCCGCGCCAGCCCCGAACTCGGCGGCCGCTGGGGGCATTCCCGCGCCCCTCCCCTTTCCAGAGCGCGCCCGCGGGGGGGCGCTGCTTGAACGGCGCGTTGCGCCGTGGGATCGGCTCTCTCATCAAGCACCCATGGTCTAGTGGCTATGACGTCAGCCTAACACGCTGAAGGTCGCCAGCTCGATCCTGGCTGGGTGTATAAATGTTCGCGACGCGCCCATCTACGCGCGCCGCGCGCCGCGCCAGCCTGCGCTGCGTCGCCGCTCGGCGCCAGCTGCCCGCCCGCAGGGGACGGAGGAGACAGATGATTGGGCCGCGGCCGCGACGGACGCACCGCCACGCGCGCGCCGCGGCGATCGGGGCAGAGAGCGAGAAAGAGAGAGAGAGAGAGAGATAACACACACAAACGCACAAGCACACACACACACACGCATACATACGCACATGTCTTCACACACGCCTATGCAGGTCTACATGTAACTGTCTATCTTCAAGGGCATTCAAATGCATATCTACACGCACGCACATTCCCACATGCGTGCGCCTGCGCGCCGATGCTCGCGCCTTCCACAGGGGGGGGCGCGGGGCGGGGGGGGGCGGGGGGCTTCGCGACAGACGGGGCTGCGCGCCCAGGCCACCCTTGCCAACGACCAACCAGCCGCGCGCGGCGGCATCGTCGCGCATCAAGTGACAGCTGTGGGGTTCGAACCCACACCCTTACGGACTGGCGCCTGAAGCCAGCGCCTTAGACCACTCGGCCAAACTGTCAGTGACTGCCACTGCTGCCACTGAAGGCTTCCCTGGGCCGCGCCGAGTGGCCCGCGCAGGCGTCTGCTGCTTCCTGAGAGAGGAAGCGGGGAAGCGCGGCTTCCGCCGTGGGGCGTCTGCGTGTGGGGGTGTGGGGGTGTCTCTCTTAGCGTGGGCGCGTGCACGCACGTGGATCAACATCATTCCCGCCACTTGCCAGATGCCCGCCTAGCTCAGTCGGTAGAGCGCAAGGCTCTTAACCTTGTGGTCGTGGGTTCGAGCCCCACGGTGGGTGTTTCTTGCTTGTGGTGGCGACGGCGGCGCCCACCGCTGGGCGATGATCGACCGATGGGCGCGGCCTGGCGCGCGGGCGGGCAACAGCCTCGCACGCGCGCGACCAGGGCGCACACACGGAACCGCGCGCGGCCCACACGTGGGCAGAGACCACAACGTCTAGTGGTTAGGACGTCGCGCTGTGGCCGCGACAACCCAGGCTCGACTCCTGGTGTGGTCATTGCTGAAGAGCTGGCATTTGCCCGCGCTGCCCTGTTGGCGCCCAGCATGTCAACCCGCCCCCGACCGCACCCCGAACGCCGACCGCGCCAGCGCCCGAGCGCCGACCGCGCCCCGAACGCGCGGCGCCGCTCGAGCGTGTGGCCCTGCGCGCGCGCGTGGCCCCGCTGGCGTGCAGGCGCGGCGCCCCTGGCACGCAGGCGCGGCGCCGCTGGCACCCGCGCGCGGCGCCGCTGGCACGCGGGACACGGGCCCCGCTGGCAAGCGCGCGCGGCCCCAGCGCGGAGCCGCGGAGGCGCGCGCGCGGCCCCGCTGGCACGCGTGCGCGGCCCCGCCCGCTGGCACGCGAGCGCGGCGCCGCTGGTTCGCGAGCGCGGCGCAAGCCCCCCGCACGGGACGCAGCGATGCGCTGCAATGCTTGGCCCGCGCAGCGCCACCACCGACCCAGCGAGGCCGCTATCGGAGCCCGCCCGCAGCTATCGGGCGTCGCCGAGGCGGGCGGCCCGCCCAGCCCAGAAATCGAGCCCCGAAAGGAGCAGGGCTGGCCCGCCCATGGGGGCCGCGCAGCGCCGCCACAGCCCCAGCGGGGCCGATATCGGTGCCCGCCTGCAGCTATCGGGCGTCGCCGAAGCGGGCAGCGAGGCCATCACAGAAACCGAGCCGCGAGAGAGGCAGGGGTAGCCCGACTCAGTCCTGAGACTGGGATGGGCCGCTGCGGGGCGCACGCGTGGCCCCGCTGGCGCGCGCACGTGGCCCCGCTGGCGCGCGCGCGCGTCCCCGCTGCGCGCGTGGCCCCGCTGGCGCGCGCACGTGGCCCCGCTGGCACGCGCGCGCGCGGCGCCGCTGGCACGCGCGCGCGGCGCTGCTGCGCGCGCGGGCGGCGCCGCCAACACGCGCGCGCACGGCCCCGCTGGCACGCGCGCGCGCGGCGCCGCTGGTGCGCAAGCGGGGCGCAAGCCCCCGCGTGGCACGCGGCGATGCGCTGCAATGCGGGGACCGCGCAGCGCCACCATAGCCCCAGCGAGGCTGATATCGGAGCCCGCCTGCAGCTAGCGGGCGCCGCCGAGGCGGGCAGCGAGGTCGACCCTGCAATCGAGCCGCGGCAGAAACAGGTCGACCCTGCAATCGAGCCGCGTCCTGGGGCGGGGGCGGGCCGCTGCCCCGAGATCGCCACAGGGGATGCATGCGTGGCCCCGCTGGCACGCACGCGCGGCACCGCTGGCCGCGCGCGCGTGGCCCCGCTGGCGCGCGCGCGTGGCCCCGCTGGCGCGCGCGCACGGCGCTGCTGGCACGCGCGCGCGCTCTGGCACGCGCGCGCGGCCCCGCTAGCTAGCACGCGTGGCCCCGCTGGCGCGCGCGCGCGCGGCCCTGCTGGCGCGCGCGCGTGGCCCCGCTGGGGCGCGCACGTGGCCCCCCGCGCGCGCGCCGAGCGTGGCCCCGCTGGGGCACACGCGTGGCCCCGCTGGCACGCGCGCATGGCGCCGCTGGCGCGGGCGCGGGGCGCCGCTGGCACGCGGCCTCGGGCCCGCGGGCACGCACGCGCGGCGCCGCTGGCACGCGCGCGCGTGGCCCCGCTGGCGCGCACGCGCGGCCCCGCGCGTGCGCGCGGCGCTGCTGGCACGCAAGCGCGCGCTTTGGCACGCGCGCGCGGCCTCGCTAGCTAGCACGCGTGGCCCCGCTGGCGCGCACGCGTGGCCCCGCTGGGGCGCACGCGTGGCCCCCCGCGCGCGCGCCGAGCGTGGCCCCATTGGGGCGCACGCGTGGCCCCGCTGGCACGCGCACACGCCGCCCGCGGCGCCCGACCGACACGGCGCGGCGCCACACCGCCCCAGGCCTCACAAGCCCCACCGCCGTTGCGATGCGCATGCGCTGCTCGGGGGCGGTGCAGCGAGTGCTTCGGGGCACGCGCAGGGGGCCCTGTGGCCTAATGGATAAGGCGTTGGTCTTCGGAACCAAAGATTGCAGGCTCGAGTCCTGCCAGGGTCATATGCGCGCAGGCGGGCAGCGCGGAGCCAGCAGTGGCAGGGCCCCTACCATGTCGATTGCCTTTCGGGTGCGAGCGTTTAAATTGCGCAGCTGGGCCGATAGCTCAGTGGTCTCATAGCTCAGTTGGTCAGAGCGTTCGGCTAATAACCGAAAGGTCCGCGGTTCAAGCCCGCGTGGGACCATTTGCGGCGCATTTGGTCCAGCGCGTCGGGCAGGCTGCAGAAGGCTGGCCAGCAGGAGCGCCGCAGAGATGGGAGCGCAGGCGCTGGCGACTCTCGCCCCATGCGCTGCAACATGCAGGGCCCCCTTGGCCTAATGGACAAGGCGTCGGACTTCTAATCCGAAGATTGCGGGCTCGAGTCCCGCAGGGGGTGCTACTTGGGTTGGGCCCGAAGATGCGCAGGCGCTCGACATGGGGCAGGATACGCGCATCTGGCTGGAGGCCCGCGGATGCATTCCCATCACTAGCCGCGATAGCTCAGCTGGGAGAGCGTCAGACTGAAGATCTGAAGGTCCCCGGCTCGATCCCGGGTCTCGGCACTTTGCAGCGGCGCGGGGGTCTCTGCGCGCGCGGGGCCAGGCCCTCAACTCGGCACCCCCTCGGGGTGGCTCAGTTTCGCCGAGTGCGTCTCCGACGCGCGGCTTTCAAGCGCACACGTGGGGGAAACATGCAAGGGGCACATGGTGTAGTGGCATCACATCCGCTTCGCATGCGGAAGGCCCTGGGCTCAAATCCCAGTGTGTCCATATGGCGAGCATATTAGCGCGCCGCCGACCGATAAAGGGGTGGACAGAGAGAAAGGGAGAGAGAGATAAAGCAAACCAGCTTCACTGCAAACGTCCTCGCGCAAGCTGTCACGCGCGGAGGCAGCCCTGGCCGCGCGCGCGCAAAGCTATTCCCTGTGGGGCTCGAGCCCACGACCTATGGCTCATAGGACCATCGCTCTAACCACTGAGCTAAGGGAACATCTGCTGAGCGGACCTCCCTGGCGCGCCGCGGCGAGCGCCGCGCCTCGCGACACTGCGCGGGGCGTAGCCCCGCCCCCCTCTGCCAGCTGCGCGCGGCGCGCCCCCCTCCAAGTGCCTGGACTGTGGGGTTCCCTCTTGGCCTGCAGCTTGCTGGCGCCTGCCCTGTCTGGGGGGCCATGGCGATCGCTGGCGGCTGCCCCTGATGGCGCTGCGCGCGGGCGGCGCCGCGCGCGCGCCCACGCAGCTCGCGGCATCAAACTACCCCCCAGCCCCCGCAGGCCGCGCGGCCCGCCTGGGCGCCGCGGCTGGCGCGGGCGGGGGTTCGGGGCGCGGCGCGGCGGGGCAGCGAGCGGCGCAGGGGCAGACGTGCCAGCGGCCGCTCGGGGCTGTCGGGGCCCTGGGGCGGCGGGGGCGATGCGGAGGGGAGGGGGGGCGCGAGCGGCGCAGCGGGGGGCGCGAGCAGCGCAGGGGCGGGCGCGCAGACGGCCGAGGGCGGGCAGCAGGCGCGGAAGCGCCCGCGGCCCTCCCGCGGGCGCGGGGTGTAGGAACGAGGCGGGGTGTAGGAACGAGGCGGGGGCGCAGACGGCCGAGGGCGGGCAGCAGGCGCGGAAGCGCCCGCGCCCCACCGCGGGCGCGGGTTTTATGAACGAGGCGGGGTGTAGGAACGAGGGCGGGGGCGAGGGGGGGGGCGGCGGGGTCGGATGCTCTGGTAGGCAATGGTGGGGCGGGGGGGGGGCGCGAGAAAGTGGGCGCAGGGGCCGGCCGAGCCGACGACCGCCCTGCCTTGTTGGGGCGCTGGTTGGGTGTAGGAGCGGAGGGGCGCGGGATCGGGCGCGCTGGCAGCCCGACGCGCGGGGGGGTGGCAGCGACGGGGGGCGCGAGCGCGGGCGCAGGGGCAGATGCGCCGACGGCCGCTCCGTCCTGGGGCGCGGGGGGGGGCGAGGGGGGGGGCGCGGGATCGGATGCGCTGACAGCAGCCCCGCCCCTGGGGCGCGCGCAGGGTGTAGGAGCGAGAGCGGGCGCAGGGGCCGAAAGCGCTGGTGGCCCTTCTGCCCTGGCGCGCGGGGTGTGGGGGCGAGGCTCGCGCGCGCGGGGGGCGCGGGGTCGTCGGATGTACTGGCGGCCCTGCCCTGGGGCGCGGGGTGTAGGAACGGGGGGGGGCGGGCCCTGGGGCGCAGCGGCGGCAGCGCTGGCGCTGCTTCCCTCACCGCGCGCACGTTGGAGTATGCGAGGCAGGGCAGAGGCGAATTCAAACAATAAAAACCCCCTATGCACATGTGTGTGTGTGTGTATGTATATATATCATATACGCGCGCACATACATACATACATACATACATGCACACAACACACACAAGCAAACAAACAAACAAACAAACAAACAAACAACCAAACAACAAACAAAAAAAAAAAAACGGTCCGCTACTCACCTCAAACCTGGGATTGGGGTGAGCAGCAAGGCCCCTCCCCAAATCCGGCCACCCGGAATCGAGCCAGGGACCATCTGATATCTGCAATCTCTACAGTCAGATGCTCTACCAACTGAGCGATAGCCGGCGTGACGTCTCCAGGGCGGGTGCCGCGGTGAGTTCTTCACGACTGCGCGCGAGGAAGGAAAAAGACAGGAGACTGCGATGGCGACCCTGGCAGGACTCGAACATGCAATCGTCAGTTAGATCCTGGCGGCCAATGGCCATCGAGAGCAGACTGATGCCTTATCCATTAGGCCACAGGGTCTTTATCTTGGAGGATGGCCCTGCACGGCCCGCGCGCTGGAGCATTGCCATGCACCGAGCGGAGTGGCGCAGTGGTTAGCGTGTTGGGCTCATAACCCAATGGTCCGTGGATCGAAACCACGCTCCGCTATGTCCCCCTGCGCCCGAGCGCCAGGCGCGGGGCAGTCCGAGCGCGCCCTTGGGGTGGCACGGCCACGCATTCAAGACAGTGTGTCCGAGCGGCTAAGGAGATGGACTCGAAATCCATTGGGCTCTGCCCGCAGGGGTTCGAATCCCCTCGCTGTCGACTTGGCAATTGGCCCGCGGCCAGCCACCAGGTCACAGGTGGGCGGGCCGCAGCAGTGCGCGCCGCAGCGGCGGCCCGCACGAGCGGCAGCGGTCGGCGCGCTGGCCAGGGTTGCGCGGGCCCGCGTTTGCGTTCGCGGTGAGTGCGCAGAGTGCGCCTGCGAGATTTTGCGACACAATACTCCTGGCCAGGATCGAGCTGGCGACCTTCAGCGTGCGGGGCTGACGTCATAGCCACTAGACCACAGGTGCACGTGCTGGTGCCGCGCCCGCGCGGCGGCCCATGCACGGGGCCAGCCAGCGCCGAGGCCCTGGGCCTGGGTGAGCGCGGCGCGGCACCAGGGAGGGGGGGGCAATCAGCGCAAACTCGCAGGCCCAGCGCGCTCTGTGATGCAACAAAAAAAAAAACTTAGAGAAAAAAGAAAAAAAGAACAATAACAGCTTTGGCCGAGCGGTAAAGCGTCGGGCCTACTAACCGATGGGGTCTCCCCGCGTGGGCTCGTAGCATGGTCGATGCTCCCGGATTTGCCAAGGTCGTCTGCCTGCTCTCCGACCAAGCAGCGAGAGAGAGCCCTCGACGAACGATGCGTGGCATGCGCTCGCCCCACGAGTGAATGAGCCCCACTGTGGGGGAAATCGAGCCCACGAAACCATAGACGCCTCACGAAGCGCATGCTCCCTGCAGCTGAGCTAAAGGAGGCACTAGTTCGTCACCGCGCTCATCGCGCCCCTGCGCGGGGGTGCCCGCGCGCGCGCCATGTCGCGGCATGGGGCGGGGGGGGGTGCCCCAGGTGCCGCGACGCACCCCAGCGGCGCCGCCCCAGCGGAGCCCCACGTTTGCGGGGCGAGCTGCAGGGGCCGTGCGCACTCGGATGTCAGTTTGCCCGAGTGGTTAAGGGGGTGGACTTAAGATCCACTGCAGGCAACTGCGCGTGGGCTCGAACCCCACAGCTGCCACGCCTGCATAGACTGTGCCGCGCCTCTCGAGACATATGCGCGCGGAGCCGCGGCGGCCTTCCAGGGGCGGACTGACCGCCAGGGGCGCACCGACTCACGCGCGCGCGCACAACTTTACACGCATCACACAAACACGCGACACAGATGCACACGCGCCACACACGCAAACACACACACACACACACACACACACACACACACACACACACACACACACACACACACAACACCGACAACACACAAAAAGCACGCACCACACAAAGCACACATCACACACACAACACTCACAGCACACACACACACACAACACAACACACACACACATCATCAAGAAACGCACACGCGCATCACACAAACACGCGGCGCAGATGCACACGCGCCACACACACAAACACACAATAACACACACACACACACACACACACACACACACACACACACACACGCACGCAGGAACATATACACCGCGCCCTGCTCACCCCATATCATTGCAGGCGATCAGCCTGCTGGGAGCTGATCAGTCCTAGGGACATCCCACACACTCATGGTACTCCTAGGCCTGTGATGTTCTGCTCAGCATTCCGCGCATCGCACCTCCACCTCACCAAGGCACCGCAGCCATGTAAGAGGTCGAGAAATGCTCCCACAGACTCGGGGGGGGCGGACGCAGGCCCAGAACATGTTGAGATCTACGCGCGCGCAGGCGCGCCATCCGCGCGTCGCGCGGGCTTGGGGTTTGCGCGGTGCCCTCGCCGATGCGGTTGCCAGCCGAGGCGGCGGCCGCAGCGGGGGCGCTGCGCAGGCAGTGGGCCGCGCCATTGCAGTTGCGAGGCGTGCCCCCAGCAATCTGGCAGCCTGCAAGGCCACTCGCGACGCGCGCCCGCGCGCTCGGAGCGCGGCGCGGCACTTGAACCTGGGGGCGCCGCGCGGCAGATGTGCTTGCGCAGGGTCAGTCCAGTTGGCATCTGTCACTGTGAACTAGGAGGTGGAGCAGTTGCAGCTCCTGTGCATGCTTCCCAGACCATGTGGAGGATGTGTCCCATGCAATCTGGCAGCCTGCAAGGCCTGTGCTCTGCAAAGGGCGCTGATCTGGCAGGTAGCCTCCCGGGCATAGGCTCAGGCTGGCAACAGAGCAAGCAAGACTGGGGACTGCCAGCAGTGATGGGAGAGCACGTCTGAATGGGACTGGCGGAGCCTCTGTGCAGGACAGTGGCCACCAACTCCTCCTATCCAATTGTCTTGGGGGAGCCCGCGACCGCGGCGCGGAATTCGCACCCCAGCGGCCGCTCACGCGCGCGAGCGCGGCCGCGAGAGCGCCGCGTCGGGCGGCGGGCGACAGTGCGCGCAAGAGGGCACACCCGGATTTGAGCCAGGGACCTGCTGATCTGCAGTCAGCCGCTCTAACCACTGAGCTATGTACCCATCTGTGCTCCGCGGCTCCGATGGGCCCCGCCTGGGGCCGCGAGGCGCGGCGGGGGGGGCGCGCCCCAAGCTCGACGCGGGCGTCGCGCCCGCCTGAGTCGCGAGCCCTCGCGACCTCGCGAGGGGTTGGCGCGGCAAGGGGGCCGCAGGCGTCGATGAGTAAACCAGGAAGTGGCAAGAAATGGACACACTGGGGATTGAACCCAGGGCCTCCCGCATGCTGAGCGGGTGTGATACCACTACACCATGTGCCCACGTGTTCGACGCGCCCGCGCATGACCACTCAACCCGCGCCGCGCCCCGCCGCGCCAGCCCCGATCTCGGCGGCCGCTGGGGGCATTCCCGCGCCCCTCCCCTTTCCAGAGCGCGCCCGCGGGGGGGCGCTGCTTGAACGGCGCGTTGCGCCGTGGGATCGGCTCTCTCATCAAGCACCCATGGTCTAGTGGCTATGACGTCAGCCTAACACGCTGAAGGTCGCCAGCTCGATCCTGGCTGGGTGTATATATGTTCGCGACGCGCCCATCTACGCGCGCCGCGCGCCGCGCCAGCCTGCGCTGCGTCGCCGCTCGGCGCCAGCTGCCCGCCCGCAGGGGACGGAGGAGACAGATGATAGGGCCGCGGCCGCGACGGACGCACCGCCACGCGCGCGCCGCGGCGATCGGGGCAGAGAGCGAGAGAGCGAGAAAGAGAGAGAGAGAGAGAGAGAGAGAGATAACACACACAAACGCACAAGCACACACACACACACGCATACATACGCACATGTCTTCACACACGCCTATGCAGGTCTACATGTAACTGTCTATCTTCAAGGGCATTCAAATGCATATCTACACGCACGCACATTCCCACATGCGTGCGCCTGCGCGCCGATGCTCGCGCCTTCCACAGGGGGGGGCGCGGGGCGGGGGGGGGCGGGGGGCTTCCCGACAGACGGGGCTGCGCGCCCAGGCCACCCTTGCCCACGACCAACCAGCCGCGCGCGGCGGCATCGTCGCGCATCAAGTGACAGCTGTGGGGTTCGAACCCACGCCCTTACGGACTGGCGCCTGAAGCCAGCGCCTTAGACCACTCGGCCAAACTGTCAGTGACTGCCACTGCTGCCACTGAAGGCTTCCCTGGGCCGCGCCGAGTGGCCCGCGCAGGCGTCTGCTGCTTCCTGAGAGAGGAAGCGGGGAAGCGCGGCTTCCGCCGTGGGGCGTCTGCGTGTGGGGGTGTGGGGGTGTCTCTCTTTGCGTGGGCGCGTGCACGCACGTGGATCAACATCATTCCCGCCACTTGCCAGATGCCCGCCTAGCTCAGTCGGTAGAGCGCAAGGCTCTTAACCTTGTGGTCGTGGGTTCGAGCCCCACGGTGGGTGTTTCTTGCTTGTGGTGGCGACGGCGGCGCCCACAGCTGGGCGATGATCGACCGATGGGCGCGGCCTGGCGCGCGGGCGGGCAACAGCCTCGCACGCGCGCGACCAGGGCGCACACACGGAACCGCGCGCGGCCCACACGTGGGCAGAGACCACATCGTCTAGTGGTTAGGACGTCGCGCTGTGGCCGCGACAACCCAGGCTCGACTCCTGGTGTGGTCATTGCTGAAGAGCTGGCATTTGCCCGCGCTGCCCTGTTGGCGCCCAGCATGTCAACCCGCCCCCGACCGCGCCCCGAACGCCGACCGCGCCAGCGCCCGAGCGCCGACCGCGCCCCGAACGCGCGGCGCCGCTCGAGCGTGTGGCCCTGCGCGCGCGCGTGGCCCCGCTGGCATGCAGGCGCGGCGCCCCTGGCACGCAGGCGCGGCGCCGCTGGCACCCGCGCGCGGCGCCGCTGGCACGCGGGACGCGGGCCCCGCTGGCAAGCGCGCGCGGCCCCAGCGCGGAGCCGCGGAGGCGCGCGCGCGGCCCCGCTGGCACGCGTGCGCGGCCCCGCCCGCTGGCACGCGA
Source organism: Prorocentrum cordatum (assembly GCA_963575745.1). Lineage (NCBI taxonomy): Eukaryota > Dinophyceae > Prorocentrales > Prorocentraceae > Prorocentrum > Prorocentrum cordatum. The sequence goes on from CAUYUJ010020001.1 coordinate 41,991, forward strand.
GCGCGGCGCCGCTGGTGCGCGAGCGCGGCGCAAGCCCCCCGCACGGGACGCAGCGATGCGCTGCAATGCTTGGCCCGCGCAGCGCCACCACCGACCCAGCGAGGCCGCTATCGGAGCCCGCCCGCAGCTATCGGGCGTCGCCGAGGCGGGCGGCCCGCCCAGCCCAGAAATCGAGCCCCGAAAGGAGCAGGGCTGGCCCGCCCATGGGGGCCGCGCAGCGCCGCCACAGCCCCAGCGGGGCCGATATCGGTGCCCGCCTGCAGCTATCGGGCGTCGCCGAAGCGGGCAGCGAGGCCATCACAGAAACCGAGCCGCGAGAGAGGCAGGGGTAGCCCGCCTCAGTCCTGAGACTGGGATGGGCCGCTGCGGGGCGCACGCGTGGCCCCGCTGGCGCGCGCACGTGGCCCCGCTGGCGCGCGCGCGCGTCCCCGCTGCGCGCGTGGCCCCGCTGGCGCGCGCACGTGGCCCCGCTGGCGCGCGCGCGCGCGGCGCCGCTGGCACGCGCGCGCGGCGCTGCTGCGCGCGCGGGCGGCGCCGCCAACACGCGCGCGCACGGCCCCGCTGGCACGCGCGCGCGCGGCGCCGCTGGTGCGCAAGCGGGGCGCAAGCCCCCGCGTGGCACGCGGCGATGCGCTGCAATGCGGGGACCGCGCAGCGCCACCATAGCCCCAGCGAGGCTGATATCGGAGCCCGCCTGCAGCTAGCGGGCGCCGCCGAGGCGGGCAGCGAGGTCGACCCTGCAATCGAGCCGCGGCAGAAACAGGTCGACCCTGCAATCGAGCCGCGTCCTGGGGCGGGGGCGGGCCGCTGCCCCGAGATCGCCACAGGGGATGCATGCGTGGCCCCGCTGGCACGCACGCGCGGCACCGCTGGCCGCGCGCGCGTGGCCCCGCTGGCGCGCGCGCGTGGCCCCGCTGGCGCGCGCGCACGGCGCTGCTGGCACGCGCGCGCGCTCTGGCACGCGCGCGCGGCCCCGCTAGCTAGCACGCGTGGCCCCGCTGGCGCGCGCGCGCGCGGCCCTGCTGGCGCGCGCGCGTGGCCCCGCTGGGGCGCGCACGTGGCCCCCCGCGCGCGCGCCGAGCGTGGCCCCGCTGGGGCACACGCGTGGCCCCGCTTCCGTGCCCCAGGCCACGCCACCAAACGCGCCCAGCGCTTGGCGCCGATGGCGCGGGCGCGGGGCGCCGCTGGCACGCGGCCCTCGGGCCCGCGGGCACGCACGCGCCGGCGCGCGGCCTGGCAACTCGCGCCGCAGTGGGCCCCCTGGGCGCGCTCACACCGCGCGCGGCCACCGCGCGCTGCGCAGCGGCGTGCTTGTGCACGCAAGGCGGCCTGCGGCTTTGGCCGATCGCGCGCGCGGCCCCCCCCCTCGCCTATAGCTAGCATCGCGTGCCCCCTGTGCGCGCACCGCGTGGCCCCCGCTGGGGCGCCGCCGTGGCCCCCGCCCCCTCGCGCCGTGCACGCCGCAGCGTGTGCCCTCATTGTGGCGCACGCGTGGCCCCCCGCGCGCGCGCCGAGCGTGGCCCCATTGTGGCGCACGCGTGGCCCCGCTGGCACGCGCACACGCCGCCCGCGGCGCCCGACCGACACGGCGCGGCGCCACACCGCCCCAGGCCTCACAAGCCCCACCGCCGTTGCGATGCGCATGCGCCGCTCGGGCACGCGCAGGGGGCCCTGTGGCCTAATGGATAAGGCGTTGGTCTTCGGAACCAAAGATTGCAGGCTCGAGTCCTGCCAGGGTCATATGCGCGCAGGCGGGCAGCGCGGGGCCAGCAGTGGCAGGGCCCCTACCATGTCGATTGCCTTTCGGGTGCGAGCGTTTAAATTGCGCAGCTGGGCCGATAGCTCAGTGGTCTCATAGCTCAGTTGGTCAGAGCGTTCGGCTAATAACCGCAAGGTCCGCGGTTCAAGCCCGCGTGGGACCATTTGCGGCGCATTTGGTCCAGCGCGTCGGGCAGGCTGCAGAAGGCTGGCCAGCAGGAGCGCCGCAGAGATGGGAGCGCAGGCGCTGGCGACTCTCGCCCCATGCGCTGCAACATGCAGGGCCCCCTTGGCCTAATGGACAAGGCGTCGGACTTCTAATCCGAAGACTGCGGGCTCGAGTCCCGCAGGGGGTGCTACTTGGGTTGGGCCCGAAGATGCGCAGGCGCTCGACATGGGGCAGGATACGCGCATCTGGCTGGAGGCCCGCGGATGCATTCCCATCACTAGCCGCGATAGCTCAGCTGGGAGAGCGTCAGACTGAAGATCTGAAGGTCCCCGGCTCGATCACGGGTCTCGGCACTTTGCAGCGGCGCGGGGGTCTCTGCGCGCGCGGGGCCAGGCCCTCAACTCGGCACCCCCTCGGGGTGGCTCAGTTTCGCCGAGTGCGTCTCCGACGCGCGGCTTTCAAGCGCACACATGGGGGAAACATGCAAGGGGCACATGGTGTAGTGGCATCACATCCGCTTCGCATGCGGAAGGCCCTGGGCTCAAATCCCAGTGTGTCCATATGGCGAGCATATTAGCGCGCCGCCGACCGTTAAAGGGGTGGACAGAGAGAAAGGGAGAGAGAGATAAAGCAAACCAGCTTCACTGCAAACGTCCTCGCGCAAGCTGTCACGCGCGGAGGCAGCCCTGGCCGCGCGCGCGCAAAGCTATTCCCTGCGGGGCTCGAGCCCACGACCTATGGCTCATAGGACCATCGCTCTAACCGCTGAGCTAAGGGAACATCTGCTGAGCGGACCTCCCTGGCGCGCCGCGGCGAGCGCCGCGCCTCGCGACACTGCGCGGGGCGTAGCCCCGCCCCCCTCTGCCAGCTGCGCGCGGCGCGCCCCCCTCCAAGTGCCTGGACTGTGGGGTTCCCTCTTGGCCTGCCGCTTGCTGGCGCCTGCCCTGTCTGGGGGGCCATGGCGATCGCTGGCGGCTGCCCCTGATGGCGCTGCGCGCGGGCGGCGCCGCGCGCGCGCCCACGCAGCTCGCGGCGTCAAACTACCCCCCAGCCCCCGCAGGCCGCGCGGCCCGCCTGGGCGCCGCGGCTGGCGCGGGCGGGGGTTCGGGGCGCGGCGCGGCGGGGCAGCGAGCGGCGCAGGGGCAGACGTGCCAGCGGCCGCTCGGGGCTGTCGGGGCCCTGGGGCGGCGGGGGCGATGCGGGGGGGAGGGGGGGGCGCGAGCGGCGCAGCGGGGGGCGCGAGCAGCGCAGGGGCGGGCGCGCAGACGGCCGAGGGCGGGCAGCAGGCGCGGAAGCGCCCGCGGCCCCCCCGCGGGCGCGGGGTGTAGGAACGAGGCGGGGTGTAGGAACGAGGCGGGGGCGCAGACGGCCGAGGGCGGGCAGCAGGCGCGGAAGCGCCCGCGGCCCCCCTCGGGCGCGGGGTGTAGGAACGAGGCGGGGTGTAGGAACGAGGCGGGGGCGAGGCGGGGGGGGCGCGGGGTCGGATGCGCTGGAGGCAATGGGGGCGGGGGGGGGCGCGAGAGTGGGCGCAGGGGCGGCCGTGCCGACGACCGCCCTGCCTTGTTGGGGCGCTGGTTGGGTGTAGGAGCGGAGGGGCGCGGGATCGGGCGCGCTGGCAGCCCGACGCGCGGGGGGGTGGCAGCGACGGGGGGCGCGAGCGCGGGCGCAGGGGCAGAAGCGCCGACGGCCGCTCCGTCCTGGGGCGCGGGGGGGGGCGAGGGGGAGGGCGCGGGATCGGATGCGCTGACAGCAGCCCCGCCCCTGGGGCGCGCGCAGGGTGTCGGAGCGAGAGCGGGCGCAGGGGCCGAAAGCGCTGGTGGCCCTTCTGCCCTGGCGCGCGGGGTGTGGGGGCGAGGCTCGCGCGCGCGGGGGGCGCGGGGTCGTCGGATGTACTGGCGGCCCTGCCCTGGGGCGCGGGGTGTAGGAACGGGGGGGGGCGGGCCCTGGGGCGCAGCGGCGGCAGCGCTGGCGCTGCTTCCCTCACCGCGCGCACGTTGGAGTATGCGAGGCAGGGCAGAGGCGAATTCAAACAATAAAAACCCCCTATGCACATGTGTGTGTGTGTGTGTGTGTGTGTGTGTGTGTGTGTGTGTGTGTGTGTGTGTGTGTATGTATATATATCATATACGCGCGCACACGCATACATACATACATACATGCACACAACACACACAAGCAAACAAACAAACAAACAAACAAACAAACAAACAACAAAAAAAAAAAAAAAAACGGTCCGCTACTCACCTCAAACCTGGGATTGGGGTGAGCAGCAAGGCCCCTCCCCAAATCCGGCCACCCGGAATCGAGCCAGGGACCATCTGATATCTGCAATCTCTACAGTCAGATGCTCTACCAACTGAGCTATAGCCGGCGTGACGTCTCCAGGGCGGGTGCCGCGGTGAGTTCTTCACGACTGCGCGCGAGGAAGGAAAAAGACAGGAGACTGCGATGGCGACCCTGGCAGGACTCGAACCTGCAATCGTCAGTTAGATCCTGGCGGCCAATGGCCATCGAGAGCAGACTGATGCCTTATCCATTAGGCCACAGGGTCTTTATCTTGGAGGATGGCCCTGCACGGCCCGCGCGCTGGAGCATTGCCATGCACCGAGCGGAGTGGCGCAGTGGTTAGCGTGTTGGGCTCATAACCCAAAGGTCCGTGGATCGAAACCACGCTCCGCTATGTCCCCCTGCGCCCGAGCGCCAGGCGCGGGGCAGTCCGAGCGCGCCCTTGGGGTGGCACGCCACGCATTCAAGACAGTGTGTCCGAGCGGCTAAGGAGATGGACTCGAAATCCATTGGGCTCTGCCCGCAGGGGTTCGAATCCCCTCGCTGTCGACTTGGCAATTGGCCCGCGGCCAGCCACCAGGTCACAGGTGGGCGGGCCGCAGCAGTGCGCGCCGCAGCGGCGGCCCGCACAAGCGGCAGCGGTCGGCGCGCTGGCCAGGGTTGCGCGGGCCCGCGTTTGCGTTCGCGGTGAGTGCGCAGAGTGCGCCTGCGAGATTTTGCGACACAATACACCTGGCCAGGTTCGAGCTGGCGACCTTCAGCGTGTGGGGCTGACGTCATAGCCACTAGACCACAGGTGCACGTGCTGGTGCCGCGCCCGCGCGGCGGCCCATGCACGGGGCCAGCCAGCGCCGAGGCCCTGGGCCTGGGTGAGCGCGGCGCGGCACCAGGGAGGGGGGGGCAATCAGCGCAAACTCGCAGGCCCAGCGCGCTCTGTAGGCAGTGACACTTTGGCCGAGCGGTTAAGGCGTCGGCCTGCTAAGCCGTTGGGGTCTCCCCGCGTGGGCTCGAATCCCACAGGTGTCGATTTGCCAGGGCGCTCGCCGCTCTCCGACCCAGGCAGCGAGAGAGACCTCGACGACTGCGGGCAGGCGCGCGGCCCCACGAGGAAATGAGCCCCCTGTGGGGATCGAGCCCACGACAATACGCTTACGAAGCGCATGCTCTGCCAGCTGAGCTAAGGAGGCACTAGTTCGTCACCGCGCTCATCGCGCCCCTGCGCGGGGGTGCCCGCGCGCGCGCCATGTCGCGGCATGGGGCGGGGGGGGGTGCCCCAGGTGCCGCGACGCACCCCAGCGGCGCCGCCCCAGCGGAGCCCCCGTTTGCGGGGCGAGCTGCAGGGGCCGTGCGCACTCGGATGTCAGTTTGCCCGAGTGGTTAAGAAGGTGGACTTAAGATCCACTGCAGGTAACTGCGCGTGGGCTCGAACCCCACAGCTGACACGCTTGCATAGACTGTGCCGCGCCTCTCGAGACATATGCGCGCGGAGCCGCGGCGGCCTTCCAGGGGCGGACTGACCGCCAGGGCCCCCGAATCCACGCGCGCGAGCCCACTTTTACACGCATCACACAAACACGCGACACAGATGCACACGCGCCACACACGCAAACACACACACACACGCACACACACACACACACACATCACACACATCACACACAGCACACACATCACACGCATCACGCGCATCACACAAACACGCGGCGCAGATGCACACGCGCCACACACACAAACACACAAGAACACACACACACACACACACACACGCACGCAGGAACATATACCCAGCGCCCTGCTCACCCCATATCATTGCAGGCGATCAGCCTGCTGGGAGCTGATCAGTCCTAGGGACATCCCACACACTCATGGTACTCCTAGGCCTGTGATGTTCTGCTCAGCATTCCGCCCATCACCCTCCACCTCCACCGAAGGCACCGCAGCCATGTAAGAGGACGAGAAACTGCTCCCACAGAAACCCGGGGGCGGACGCAGGCCCAGAACAAGTTGAGATCTACGCGCGCGCAGGCGCGCCATCCGCGCGTCGCGCGGGCTTGGGGTTTGCGCGGTGCCCTCGCCGATGCGGTTGCCAGCCGAGGCGGCGGCCGCAGCGGGGGCGCTGCGCAGGCAGTGGGCCGCGCCATTGCAGTTGCGAGGCGTGCCCCCAGCAATCTGGCAGCCTGCAAGGCCACCCGCGACGCGCGCCGCGCTCCGAGCTGCGGCGCGCACTTGCACCTCTGGGGCGCCGCGCGGCAGTGTGCTTGCGCAGGGCCAGTCCAGTTGGCATCTGTCACTGTGAACTAGGAGGTGGAGCAGTTGCAGCTCCTGCGCATGCTTCCCAGACCATGTGGAGGATGTGTCCCATGCAATCTGGCAGCCTGCAAGGCCTGTGCTCTGCAAAGGACGCTGATCTGGCAGGTAGCCTCCCGGGCATAGGCTCAGGCTGGCAACAGAGCAAGCAAGACTGGGGACTGCCAGCAGTGATGGGAGAGCACGTCTGAATGGGACTGGCGGAGCCTCTGTGCAGGACAGTAGCCACCAACTCCTCCTATCCAATTGTCTTGGGGGAGCCCGCGACCGCGGCGCGGAATTCGCACCCCAGCGGCCGCTCACGCGCGCGAGCGCGGCGCGAGCGCCGCTTCGGGCGGCGGGCGACAGTCGCGCAAGAGGGCACACCCGGATTTTGAGCAGGACCTGCTGATCTGCAGTCAGCCGCCTAACACTGGAGCTTGTACCCATCGTGCTCCGCGGCTCCGATTGGCCCCGCTGGGGCCGCGGGCGCGGCGGGGGGTGCGCGCCCCAAGCTCGACTCGGGCGTCGCGCCCCGCCTGAGGTCCTCGGAGCCCTCGCGACGAGGGTCAGGGGTGGCGCCGCAAGGGGGCCGCGGCGTCGAATGAGTAAAACCAGAAGTGCAAGAAATGGACACACTGGGATGAACCAGGGCCTCCCCGCATGCTGTGAGCTGGTGTGATACCACTACACCATGTGCCCACGTGTTCGACGCGCCCGCGCATGACCACTCAACCCGCGCCGCGCCCGCCGCGCCAGCCCCGATCTCGGCGGCCGCTGGGGGCATTCCCGCGCCCCTCCCCTTTCCAGAGCGCGCCCGCGGGGGGGCGCTGCTTGAACGGCGCGTTGCGCCGTGGGATCGGCTCTCTCATCAAGCACCCATGGTCTAGTGGCTATGACGTCAGCCTAACACGCTGAAGGTCGCCAGCTCGATCCTGGCTGGGTGTAGATATGTTCGCGACGCGCCCATCTACGCGCGCCGCGCGCCGCGCCAGCCTGCGCTGCGTCGCCGCTCGGCGCCAGCTGCCCGCCCGCAGGGGACGGAGGAGACAGATGATAGGGCCGCGGCCGCGACGGACGCACCGCCACGCGCGCGCCGCGGCGTTCGGGGGGGGGGGTGGGGGGGGGGCGAGGCAGGGGGGAGGGGAGGGGGGGGGGGGGTGGGTGAGGGGGGGTGGGGGGGGGGGGGGGGGCAGGAGGGGAGGAGGTGGGGGAGGGGGGGGGGGAGTGGGGGGGGGATGGGGGATGGGGGCGGGGAGGGTGGGGTGGCTGGGGGAGGGGGGGGGTGAGAGAGCGAGAGAGCGAGAAATAAGAGAGAGAGAGAGAGAGAGAGAGAGATAACACACACAAACGCACAAGCACACACACACACACGCATACATACTCACATGTCTTCACACACGCCTATGCAGGTCTACATGTAACTGTCTATCTTCAAGGGCATTCAAATGCATATCTACACGCACGCACATTCCCACATGCGTGCGCCTGCGCGCTGATGCTCGCGCCTTCCACAGGGGGGGGCGCGGGGCGGTGGGGGCGGGGGCTTCCCGACAGACTGGGCCTTGGCGCGCCCCGCCACCTTGCCACGACCAACCAAGCCGCGCGCGGACGGCAATCGTCGCGCCTCAAGTGACAGCTGTGGGGTTCGAGCCCACGCCCTTACGGACTGGCGCCTGAAGCCAGCGCCTTAGACCACTCGGCCAAACTGTCAGTGACTGCCACTGCTGCCACTGAAGGCTTCCCTGGGCCGCGCCGAGTGGCCCGCGCAGGCGTCTGCTGCTTCCTGAGAGAGGAAGCCGGGAAGCGCGGCTTCCGCCGTGGGGCGTCTGCGTGTGGGGGTGTGGGGGTGCCTCTCTTTGCGTGGGCGCGTGCACGCACGTGGATCAACATCATTCCCGCCACTTGCCAGATGCCCGCCTAGCTCAGTCGGTAGAGCGCATGGCTCTTAACCTTGTGGTCGTGGGTTCGAGCCCCACGGTGGGTGTTTCTTGCTTGTGGTGGCGACGGCGGCGCCCACAGCTGGGCGATGATCGACCGATGGGCGCGGCCTGGCGCGCGGGCGGGCAACAGCCTCGCACGCGCGCGACCAGGGCGCACACACGGAACCGCGCGCGGCCCACACGTGGGCAGAGACCACATCGTCTAGTGGTTAGGACGTCGCGTTGTGGCCGCGACAACCCAGGCTACCCCTGGTGTGGTCATTGCTGAAGAGCTGGCATTTGCCCGCGCTGCCCTGTTGGCGCCCAGCATGTCAACCCGCCCCCGACCGCGCCCCGAACGCCGACCGCGCCAGCGCCCGAGCGCCGACCGCGCCCCGAACGCGCGGCGCCGCTCGAGCGTGAGGCCCTGCGCGCGCGCGTGGCCCCGCTGGCATGCAGGCGCGGCGCCCCTGGCACGCAGGCGCGGCGCCGCTGGCACCCGCGCGCGGCGCCGCTGGCACGCGGGACGCGGGCCCCGCTGGCAAGCGCGCGCGGCCCCAGCGCGGAGCCGCGGAGGCGCGCGCGCGGCCCCGCTGGCACGCGTGCGCGGCCCCGCCCGCTGGCACGCGAGCGCGGCGCCGCTGGTGCGCGAGCGCGGCGCAAGCCCCCCGCACGGGACGCAGCGATGCGCTGCAATGCTTGGCCCGCGCAGCGCCACCGCCGACCCAGCGAGGCCGCTATCGGAGCCCGCCCGCAGCTATCGGGCGTCGCCGAGGCGGGCGGCCCGCCCAGCCCAGAAATCGAGCCCCGAAAGGAGCAGGGCTGGCCCGCCCATGGGGGCCGCGCAGCGCCGCCACAGCCCCAGCGGGGCCGATATCGGTGCCCGCCTGCAGCTATCGCAAGAGGGGCGGTCGCCCGAGCGGGCAGCGAGGCCATTCACAGAAACCGAGCGCGGAGAGAGGTCAGGGTACCGCCTCATTCCTGAGACTGGGATGGGCCGCTGCGGGGCGCACGCGTGGCCCCGCTGGCGCGCGCACGTGGCCCCGCTGGCGCGCGCGCGCGTCCCCGCTGCGCGCGTGGCCCCGCTGGCGCGCGCACGTGGCCCCGCTGGCGCGCGCGCGCGCGGCGCCGCTGGCACGCGCGCGCGGCGCTGCTGCGCGCGCGGGCGGCGCCGCCAACACGCGCGCGCACGGCCCCGCTGGCACGCGCGCGCGCGGCGCCGCTGGTGCGCAAGCGGGGCGCAAGCCCCCGCGTGGCACGCGGCGATGCGCTGCAATGCGGGGACCGCGCAGCGCCACCATAGCCCCAGCGAGGCTGATATCGGAGCCCGCCTGCAGCTAGCGGGCGCCGCCGAGGCGGGCAGCGAGGTCGACCCTGCAATCGAGCCGCGGCAGAAACAGGTCGACCCTGCAATCGAGCCGCGTCCTGGGGCGGGGGCGGGCCGCTGCCCCGAGATCGCCACAGGGGATGCATGCGTGGCCCCGCTGGCACGCACGCGCGGCACCGCTGGCCGCGCGCGCGTGGCCCCGCTGGCGCGCGCGCGTGGCCCCGCTGGCGCGCGCGCACGGCGCTGCTGGCACGCGCGCGCGCTCTGGCACGCGCGCGCGGCCCCGCTAGCTAGCACGCGTGGCCCCGCTGGCGCGCGCGCGCGCGGCCCTGCTGGCGCGCGCGCGTGGCCCCGCTGGGGCGCTGCGCGTGTCCCCCCGCGCGCGCGTGCGCCGAGCGTGGCCCCGCTGGGGCACACGCGTGGCCACCGCTGGCACGCGCGCAATGGCGCCGCTGGCGCGGGGCGCGGGGCGCCGCTTGGCACGCGGCCTCGTGCCCGCGGGCACGCACGCGCGGCGCCGCTGCCCGCGCGCGCTCGTGGCCCCCGCTGCGCTGCACGCGCGGCCCCGCGCGTGCGCGCGGCGCTGCTGGCACGCGAGCGCGCGCTTTGGCACGCGCGCGCGGCCTCGCTAGCTAGCACGCGTGGCCCCGCTGGCGCGCACGCGTGGCCCCGCTGGGGCGCACGCGTGGCCCCCCGCGCGCGCGCCGAGTGGCCCCATTGGGGCGCACGCGTGGCCCCGCTGGCACGCGCACACGCCGCCCGCGGCGCCCGACCGACACGGCGCGGCGCCACACCGCCCCAGGCCTCACAAGCCCCACCGCCGCTGCGATGCGCATGCGCTGCTCGGGGGCGGTGCAGCGAGTGCTTCGGGGCACGCGCAGGGGGCCCTGTGGCCTAATGGATAAGGCGTTGGTCTTCGGAACCAAAGATTGCAGGCTCGAGTCCAGCCAGGGTCATATGCGCGCAGGCGGGCAGCGCGGAGCCAGCAGTGGCAGGGCCCCTACCATGTCGATTGCCTTTCGGGTGCGAGCGTTTAAATTGCGCAGCTGGGCCGATAGCTCAGTGGTCTCATAGCTCAGTTGGTCAGAGCTAATAACCGAAAGGTCCGCGGTTCAAGCCCGCGTGGGACCATTTGCGGCGCATTTGGTCCAGCGCGTCGGGCAGGCTGCAGAAGGCTGGCCAGCAGGAGCGCCGCAGAGATGGGAGCGCAGGCGCTGGCGACTCTCGCCCCATGCGCTGCAACATGCAGGGCCCCCTTGGCCTAAAGGACAAGGCGTCGGACTTCTAATCCGAAGATTGCGGGCTCGAGTCCCGCAGGGGGTGCTACTTGGGTTGGGCCCGAAGATGCGCAGGCGCTCGACATGGGGCAGGATACGCGCATCTGGCTGGAGGCCCGCGGATGCATTCCCATCACTAGCCGCGATAGCTCAGCTGGGTGAGCGTCAGACTGAAGATCTGAAGGTCCCCGGCTCGATCCCGGGTCTCGGCACTTTTTTTTTTTTTTTTTTTTTTTTTTTTTTTTTTTTTGTTTTTTTTTCTTTTTTTTTTTTTTTTTTTTGCCGCGGCGCGGGGGTCCTCTGCGGCGCGCGTGGGCAAGGCCGGGGCCAGGCCCTCAACTCGGCACCCCCTCGGGGTGGCTCAGTTTCGCCGAGTCTCCGACGCGCGGCTTTCAAGCGCACACGTGGGGGAAACATGCAAGGGGCACATGGTGTAGTGGCATCACATCCGCTTCGCATGCGGAAGGCCCTGGGCTCAAATCCCAGTGTGTCCATATGGCGAGCATATTAGCGCGCCGCCGACCGATAAAGGGGTGGACAGAGAGAAAGGGAGAGAGATAAAGCAAACCAGCTTCACTGCAAACGTCCTCGCGCAAGCTGTCACGCGCGGAGGCAGCCCTGGCCGCGCGCGCGCAAAGCTATTCCCTGTGGGGCTCGAGCCCACGACCTATGGCTCATGGGACCATCGCTCTAACCACTGAGCTAAGGGAACATCTGCTGGGCGGACCTCCCTGGCGCGCCGCGGCGAGCGCCGCGCCTCGCGACACTGCGCGGGGCGTAGCCCCGCCCCCCTCTGCCAGCTGCGCGCGGCGCGCCCCCCTCCAAGTGCCTGGACTGTGGGGTTCCCTCTTGGCCTGCAGCTTGCTGGCGCCTGCCCTGTCTGGGGGGCCATGGCGATCGCTGGCGGCTGCCCCTGATGGCGCTGCGCGAGGGCGGCGCCGCGCGCGCGCCCACGCAGCTCGCGGCATCAAACTACCCCCCAGCCCCCGCAGGCCGCGCGGCCCGCCTGGGCGCCGCGGCTGGCGCGGGCGGGGGTTCGGGGCGCGGCGCGGCGGGGCAGCGAGCGGCGCCGGGGCAGACGTGCCAGCGGCCGCTCGGGGCTGTCGGGGCCCTGGGGCGGCGGGGGCGATGCGGGGTTAGGGGGGGGGGGGGGGGCGAGCGGCGCAGCGGGAGTGCGCGAGCAGCAGCGCTGGGGCGGGCGGCGCAGACGGCGCCGAGGGCGGGCAGCAGTCGCTGGAAGCGCCGCCCCCCCCCCCCCCCCCGCCCCCCGCGGGGCGCGGGGTGTTAGGAAGAGGCGGGGTGTCTTTGTAGGAACGAGGCGGTGGCGCAGACGGCGCGGCGGGCAGGGCAAGCAGGAGCGGAAGCGGCCGCGGCCCCCCTCGGGCGCGCGGTGTGTAGGAACGAGGCGGGGTGTAGAACGAGGCGGGGGCGAGGCGGGGGGGCCGCGGGGGGTCGATGCGCTGGAAGGAACATGGGGGCGGGGGGTGGGGCGCGAGTGTGGGCGCAGGGGGGCGGCCGTTGCCGACGGACCGACCTGCCTTGTTGGGGCGGCTGGTTGGTGTAGGAGGGAGGGGCGCGGGGATCCGCTGAGCTGGCAGCCGACGCGCGGGTGTGGGGGTGGCAGCGACGGGAGGAGCGCGAGCGCGGGCGCAGGGGCAGATGCGCCGACGGCCGCTCCGTCCTGGGGCGCGGGGGGGGGCGAGGGGGAGGGCGCGGGATCGGAAGCGCTGACAGCAGCCCCGCCCCTGGGGCGCGCGCAGGGTGTAGGAGCGAGAGCGGGCGCAGGGGCCGAAAGCGCTGGTGGCCCTTCTGCCCTGGCGCGCGGTGTGTGGGGGCGAGGCTCGCGCGCGCGGGGGGCGCGGGGTCGTCGGATGTACTGGCGGCCCTGCCCTGGGGCGCGGGGTGTAGGAACGGGGGGGGGCGGGCCCTGGGGCGCAGCGGCGGCAGCGCTGGCGCTGCTTCCCTCACCGCGCGCACGTTGGAGTATGCGAGGCAGGGCAGAGGCGAATTCAAACAATAAAAACCCCCTATGCACATGTGTGTGTGTGTGTATGTATATATATCATATACGCGCGCACATACATACATACATACATACATGCACACAACACACACAAGCAAACAAACAAACAAACAAACAAACAAACAACCAAACAACAAACAAAAAAAAAAAAACGGTCCGCTACTCACCTCAAACCTGGGATTGGGGTGAGCAGCAAGGCCCCTCCCCAAATCCGGCCACCCGGAATCGAGCCAGGGACCATCTGATATCTGCAATCTCTACAGTCAGATGCTCTACCAACTGATGCTCTATAGCCGGGACGTAGACATCTCCCGGGCGGGGTTGCGCGGTGCCCCGCACCTTCACGCTCTGCGACGCGAGGAAGGGAAAAAGACAGGGCGGACTGCGATGGCGACCCTTGCCAGGACTCGAACCTGCAATCGTCAGTTAGATCCTGGCGGCCAGAGGCCATCGAGAGCAGACTGATGCCTTATCCATTGGGCCACAGGGTCTTTATCTTGGAGGATGGCCCTGCACGGCCCGCGCGCTGGAGCATAGCCATGCACCGAGCGGAGTAGCGCAGTGGTTAGCGTGTTGGGCTCATAACCCAAAGGTCCGTGGATCGAAACCACGTTCCGCTATGTCCCCCTGCGCCCGAGCGCCGGGCGCGGAGCAGTCCGAGCGCGCTCTCGGGGTGGCACGACCACGCATTCAAGACTGTGTGTCCGAGCGGCTAAGGAGATGGACTCGAAATCCATTGGGCTCTGCCCGCAGGGGTTCGAATCCCCTCGCTGTCGACTTGGCAATTGGCCCGCGGCCAGCCACCAGGTCACAGGTGGGCGGGCAGCAGCAGTGCGCGCCGCAGCGGTGGCCGAGGGCCCAAACAAAAAGCGGCAGCGGTCGGCGCGCTGGCCAGGGTTGCGCGGGCCCGCGTTTGCGTTCGCGGTGAGTGCGCAGAGTGCGCCTGCGAGATTTTGCGACACAATACACCTGGCCAGGATCAAGCTGGCGACCTTCAGCGTGTGGGGCTGACGTCATAGCCACTAGACCACAGGTGCACGTGCTGGTGCCGCGCCCGCGCGGCGGCCCATGCACGGGGCCAGCCAGCGCCGAGGCCCTGGGCCTGGGTGAGCGCGGCGCGGCACCAGGGAGGGGGGGGCAATCAGCGCAAACTCGCAGGCCCAGCGCGCTCTGTAGGCAGTGACACTTTGGCCGAGCGGTTAAGGCGTCGGCCTGCTAAGCCGATGGGGTCTCCCCGCGTGGGCTCGAATCCCACAGGTGTCGATTTGCCAAGGCGCTCGCCGCTCTCCGACCCAGGCAGCGAGAGAGACCTCGACGACTGCGGGCAGGCGCGCGGCCCCACGAGGAAATGAGCCCCCTGTGGGGATCGAGCCCACGACCATACGCTTACGAAGCGCATGCTCTGCCAGCTGAGCTAAGGAGGCACTAGTTCGTCACCGCGCTCATCGCGTCCCTGTGCGGGGGCGCCCGCGCGCGCGCGCCATGTCGCGGCATGGGGCGGGAAGGGGGGGGGGGGGGGCTGCCCCAGGTGCCGCGACGCGCCCCAGCAGCGCCGCCCCAGCGGAGCCCCCGTTTGCGGGGCGAGCTGCAGGGGCCGTGCGCACTCGGATGTCAGTTTGCCCGAGTGGTTAAGGGGGTGGACTCAAGATCCACTGCAGGTAACTGCGCGTGGGCTCGAACCCCACAGCTGACACGCTTGCATAGACTGCGCCGCGCCCCTCGAGACATATACGCGCGGAGCCGCGGCGGCCTTCCAGGGGCGGACTGACCGCCAGGGGCGCGCAGACTCACGCGCGCGCACGCAACTTTACACGCATCACACAAACACGCGACACAGATGCACACGCGCCACACACACACACACACACGCACGCACGCACGCACGCACGCACGCACGCGCGCACGCGCGCACGCGCGCACGCGCGCACACACACACACACACACACGCAGGAACATATACACAGCGCCCTGCTCACCCCATATCATTGCAGGCGATCAGCCTGCTGGGAGCTGATCAGTCCTAGGGACATCCCACACACTCATGTACTCCTAGGCCTGTGATGTTCTGCTCAGCATTCCGCGCATCACACCTCCACCTCACCAAGGCACCGCAGCCATGTAAGAGGTCGAGAAATGCTCCCACAGACACGGGGGGGGCGGACGCAGGCCCAGAACATGTTGAGATCTACGCGCGCGCAGGCGCGCCATCCGCGCGTCGCGCGGGCTTGGGGTTTGCGCGGTGCCCTTGCCGATGCGGTTGCCAGCCGAGGCGGCGGCCGCAGCGGGGGCGCTGCGCAGGCAGTGGGCCGCGCCATTGCAGTTGCGAGGCGTGCCCCCAGCAATCTGGCAGCCTGCAAGGCCACCCGCGACGCGCGCCCGCGCGCTCGGAGCGCGGCGCGGCACTTGAACCTGGGGGCGCCGCGCGACAGATGTGCTTGCGCAGGGCCAGTCCAGTTGGCATCTGTCACTGTGAACTAGGAGGTGGAGCAGTTGCAGCTCCTGTGCATGCTTCCCAGACCATGTGGAGGATGTGCCCCATGCAATCTGGCAGTCAGATGCTCTACCAACTGAGCTATAGCCGGCGCGACGTCTCCAGGGCGGGTGCCGCGGTGAGTTCTTCACGACTGCGCGCGAGGAAGGAAAAAGACAGGAGATTGCGATGGCGACCCTGGCAGGACTCGAACCTGCAATCGTCAGTTAGATCCTGGCGGCCAGAGGCCATCGAGAGCAGACTGATGCCTTATCCATTGGGCCACAGGGTCTTTATCTTGGAGGATGGCCCTGCACGGCCCGCGCGCTGGAGCATTGCCATGCACCGAGCGGAGCGGCGCAGTGGTTAGCGCGTTGGGCTCATAACCCAAAGGTCCGTGGATCGAAACCACGTTCCGCTATGCCCCCCTGCGCCCGAGCGCCGGGCGCGGAGCAGTCCGAGCGCGCTCTTGGGGTGGCACGACCACGCATTCAAGACAGTGTGTCCGAGCGGCTAAGGAGATGGGCTCGAAATCCATTGGGCTCTGCCCGCAGGGGTTCGAATCCCCTTGCTGTCGACTTGGCAATTGGCCCGCGGCCAGCCACCAGGTCACAGGTGGGCGGGCAGCAGCGGTGCGCGCCGCAGCGGTGGCCCGCGCAAGTGGCAGCGGTCGGCGCGCTGGCCAGGGTCGCGCGGGCCCGCGTTTGCGTTGGGGGGGTTGTGCGCAGGAGAGGGCCTTTGGGTGTTGGATTTCTGGGTGGCGGCTATGATTTGCTCAGGGTATGGTATGCTAGCTGGTTGTAGGCCGTTTGGTGATTCGCGGGGGCCTGGGGGGCTGCCTGCGAGATTTTGCGACACAATACACATGGCCAGGATCGAGCTGGCGACCTTCAGCGTGTGGGGCTGACGTCATAGCCACTAGACCACAGGTGCACGTGCTGGTGCCGCGCCCGCGCGGCGGCCCATGCACGGGGCCAGCCAGCGCCGAGGCCCTGGGCCTGGGGAGCGACGGCGCGGCACCACCAGGGGGTGGGGGGGTGCATCAGCGCAAACTAGCGGGCCCAGCGCGCTTGTAGGCAGTGACACTTTTGCCGGATGCGGTTAAGGCGTCGGCCTGTATAGGCGATGGGTCTCCCCGCCGTGGGTAAATCCCACAGGCGTCGAGTTGCCAAGGCGCTCGCCGCTCTCGACCCAGGCAGCGCATGAGGCCTCGACGACCGCGGGCAGGCGCGCGGCTCCACGAGGCAAAATGAGCCCCTGTGGGGATTCGAGCCCACGTACCATACGCTTACGAGCGCATGCTTGCCAGCTGAGCTAAGGAATGGCACTAGATTTCGTCATTCGCGTCATCCGCGTCCTGCGCGGGGGGGCCGCGCGCGCGGCCATTGTCGCGGCCTGGGCGGGGGGGGGGGGGGGCCTCTGCCCCAGGTGCCGCGACGCACCCCAGCAGCGCCGCCCCAGCGGAGGCCCCCGTTTGCGGGGCTTGCTGCAGGGGCCGTGCGCACTCGGATGTCAGTTTGCCCGAGTGGTTAAGGGGGTGGACTTCAGATCCACTGCAGGTAACTGCGCGTGGGCTCGAACCCCACAGCTGACACGCTTGCATAGACTGCGCCGCGCCCCTCGAGACATATACGCGCGAAGCCGCGGCGCCCTTCCAGGGGCGGACTGACCGCCAGGGGCGCACCGACGCACGCGCGCGCACAACTTTACACGCATCACACAAACACGCGACACAGATGCACACGCGCCACACACACATCACACACATCACACACATCACACACATCACACAAACACGCGGCACAGATGCACACGCGCCACACACAAACACACAAACACACAAACACAAACACAAACACAAACACAAACACAAACACAAACACAAACACAAACACAAACACAAACACACACACGCACACACACACACACGCACACACACACACACAGACACACACACAGACACACACACACACAAACACACACACACACACATTCACACACACACACACACACACACACACACACACACACGCGCGCACACACGCACACGCACACACACACACGCGCAGGAACATATACACAGCGCCCTGCTCACCCCATATCATTGCAGGCGATCAGCCTGCTGGGAGCTGATCAGTCCTAGGGACATCCCACACACTCATGGTACTCCTAGGCCTGTGATGTTCTGCTCAGCATTCCGCGCATCACACCTCCACCTCACCAAGGCACCGCTGCCATGTAAGAGGTCGAGAAATGCTCCCACAGACTATGGGGGGGCGGACACAAGCCCAGACAATTGTTGAGATTACGCGGCGCAGGCGCGCCATCCCGCGCGTCGCGCGGGCTTGGGAGTTTGCGCGGTGGCCCTCGCCGATGCGGTTGCCAGCCGAGGCGGCGGCCGCAGCGGGGGCGCTGCGCAGGCAGTGGGCCGCGCCATTGCAGTTGCGAGGCGTGCCCCCTGCAATCTGGCAGCCTGCAAGGCCACCCGCGACGCGCGCCCGCGCGCTCGGAGCGCGGCGCGGCACTTGAACCTGGGGGCGCCGCGCGGCAGATGTGCTTGCGCAGGGACAGTCCAGTTGGCATCTGTCACTGTGAACTAGGAGGTGGAGCAGTTGCAGCTCCTGTGCATGCTTCCCAGACCATGTGGAGGATGTGTACCATGCAATCTGGCAGCCTGCAAGGCCTGTGCTCTGCAAAGGGCGCTGATCTGGCAGGTAGCCTCCCGGGCATAGGCTCAGGCTGGCAACAGAGCAAGCAAGACTGGGGACTGCCAGCAGTGATGGGAGAGCACGTCTGAATGGGACTGGCGGAGCCTCTGTGCAGGACAGTAGCCACCAACTCCTCCTATCCAATTGTCTTGGGGGAGCCCGCGACCGCGGCGCGGAATTCGCACCCCAGCGGCCGCTCACGCGCGCGAGCGCGGCCGCGAGAGCGCCGCGTCGGGCGGCGGGCGACAGTGCGCGCAAGAGGGCACACCCGGATTTGAGCCAGGGACCTGCTGATCTGCAGTCAGCCGCTCTAACCACTGAGCTATGTACCCATCTGTGCTCCGCGGCTCCGATGGGCCCCGCCTGGGGCCGCGAGGCGCGGCGGGGGGGGCGCGCCCCAAGCTCGACGCGGGCGTCGCGCCCGCCTGAGTCGCGAGCCCTCGCGACCTCGCGAGGGGGTGGCGCGGCAAGGGGGCCGCAGGCGTCGATGAGTAAACCAGGAAGTGGCAAGAAATGGACACACTGGGGATTGAACCCAGGGCCTCCCGCATGCTGAGCGGGTGTGATACCACTACACCATGTGCCCACGTGTTCGACGCGTCCGCGCATGACCACTCAACCCGCGCCGCGCCCCGCCGCGCCAGCCCCGATCTCGGCGGCCGCTGGGGGCATTCCCGCGCCCCTCCCCTTTACAGGGCGCGCCCGCGGGGGGGCGCTGCTCGAACGGCGCGTTGCGCCGTGGGATCGGTTCTCTCATCAAGCACCCATGGTCTAGCGGCTATGACGTCAGCCTAACGCGCTGAAGGTCGCCAGCTCGATCCTGGCTGGGTGTATGTATGTATATATATATATATATATGTATATATATATATATATATATGAGCACATAATTATATATATACGATATATAGATATATATGATATATATTCCCGAACGCGCCAATACTGCCGCGCCGCGCGCGGACTGGCCGATGCCACTAGCGGCTGCGTCGCCGTCGGCGCCAGCTGCCGCCCGCGGGGGGCGGCAGGGAACCTAATGATCGGGCGCGGGCCGCGACGGAGCACCGCCACGCGCGCGGGCGCGGGCGATGCGGAGGGAGAGGGGAGAGCGACCTGAGACGCGAGAGAATAGGAGAGAGTGTGAGGTAGAGAGAGAGAGAGAAAGAGTCGAGAGTGAGAGAGAGAGAGAGAGAACACACCCAAACACACAAGCACACACACACGCATACATACGCACATATCTTCACACATGCCGATGCAGGTCTACATGTAACTGTGTATATTCATGAACATACACATGCATATCTACACGCACGCGCATTCCCACATGCGTGCGCCTGCACACCGATGCTCGCGCCTTCCACAGGGGGGGTGCGGGGCGGGGGGGGAGGGGAGTGGGGGTGTGAGCGGTCGGGGGGTCTCGGACAGTCGGCGGCCTGCCGCCCCAGCCACCTTTTTGCCAACGGCCAGCCAGCCGCGCGCGGCGGCATCGTCGCGCATCAAGTGACAGCTGCGGGGTTCGAACCCACGCCCTTACAGACTGGCGCCTGAAGCCAGTGCCTTAGACCACTCGGCCAAACTGCCAGTGACTGCCACTGCTGCCACTTAATGCTTCCCTGGGCCGCGCCGACTGGCCCGCGCAGGCGCCTGCTGCTTCCTGAGGGAGGAAGCGAGGAAGCGCGGCTTCCGCCGTGGGGCGTCTGTGTGTGGGGGTGTGGGGGTGTGGGGGTGGCTATCTTTGCGTGGGCGCGTGCACGCACGTGGATCAACATCATTCCCGCCACTTGCCAGATGCCCGCCTGGCTCAGTCGGTATAGCGCAATGCTCTTAACCTTGCGGTCGTGGGTTCGAGCCCCACGGTGGGTGTTTCTTGCTCGTGGCGGCGACGGCGGCGCCCACAGCTGGGCGATGATCGGCCAATGGGCGCGGCCTGGCGCGCGGACGGGCAACAGACTCGCACGCGCGCGACCAGGGCGCACACACGAAACAGCGCGCGGCCCACGCGTGGGCAGAGACCACATCGTCTAGTGGTTAGGACGTCGCGCTGTGGCCGCGACAACCCAGGCTCGACTCCTGGTGTGGTCATTGCTCAAGAGCTGGCATTTGCCCGCGCTGCCCTGTTGGCGCCCAGCATGTCAACCTGCGCGCCAGCGCCCGAGCGCCGACCGCGCCCCGAACGCGCGGCGCCGCTCGAGCGTGTGGCCCTGCGCGCGCGCGTGGCCCCGCTGGCACGCAGGCGCGGCGCCCCTGGCACGCAGGCGCGGCGCCGCTGGCACCCGCGCGCGGCGCCGCTGGCACGCGGGCCGCGGGTCCCGCTGGCAAGCGCGCGCGGCCCCAGCGCGGCGCCGCTGAGGCGCGCGCGCGGCCCCGCTGGCACGCGCGCGCGGCCCCGCTGGCACGCGAGCGCGGCGCCGCTGGCGCGCAAGCGCGGCGCAAGCCCCCCGCATGGGGCGCAGCGATGCGCTGCAATGCTTGGACCGCGCAGCGCCACCACCGACCCAGCGAGGCCGATATCGGAGCCCGCCCGCAGCTATCGGGCGTCGCCGAAGCGGGCGGCGAGCCCAGCCCAGAAACCGAGCCCCGAAAGGAGCAGGGCTGGCCCGCCCATGGGGGCCGCGCAGCGCCGCCACAGCCCCAGCGGGGCCGATATCGGAGCCCGCCTGCAGCTATCGGGCGCCGCCGAAGCGGGCAGCGAGGCCATCCCAGAAACCGAGCCGCGACAGAGGCAGGGGTGGCCCACCTCAGTCCTGAGACTGGGATGGGCCGCTGCGGGGCGCACGCGTGGCCCCGCTGGCGCGCGCACGTGGCCCCGCTGGCGCGCACGCGCGGCCCCGCTGCGCGCGTGGCCCCGCTGGCGCGCGCGCGCGGCCCCGCTGGCACGCGCGGGTGTCGCCGCTGGCGCGCGCGTGCGGCGCCGCTGGCACGCGCGCGTGGCGCCCCTGGTGCGCGCGCGCGCGCCGTGGCACGCGCGCGCGGCGCTGGCTGCGCGCGCGGGCGGCGCCGCTGGCACGCGCGCGCGGCCCCGCTGGCACGCGCGCGCGCGCGGCGCCGCTGGTGCGCAAGCGGGGCGCAAGCCCCCGCATGGCACGCGGCGATGCGCTGCAATGCTTGGACCGCGCAGCGCCACCATGGCCCCAGCGAGGCTGATATCGGAGCCCGCCTGCAGCTATCGGGCGTCGCCGAAGCGGCCAGCGAGCCCAGCCCAGAAATCAAGCTCCGAAAAGCGCAGGGCTGGCCCGCCGATGGGGGCCGCGCAGCGTCGCCACGGCCCCAGCGAGACCGATATCGGAGCCCGCCTGCAGCTATCGGGCGTCGCCGAAGCGGGCAGCGAGGTCGACCCAGAAATCGAGCTGCGACAGAAACAGAGGGGGGCCCACCTCAGGACTGGGGTGGGCCGCTGCCTGGCCCCAGAGAGCCCCGAGATTCCCATGCGGGATGCATGCGTGGCCCCGCTGGCACGCACGCGCGGCACCGCTGGCCGCGCGCGCGTGGCCCCGCTGGCAAGCGCGCGCGGCCCGCTGGGCCTGCGCGCGCGTGGCCGCGGGCGCGGGCGCGTGGCCCCGCTGGCACGCGCGCGCGGCGCCCGCTGGCCGCGGGGCGGGGCGCCGCTGCACGCGGGCCCGCACGCGGGCCCGCGGGCACGCGCGCGCGGCGCCGCTATGGGCACGCGCAAGCCTGGCACGCTGGCCGCCACGCGTGGCGCCGCCGGCGCGCGCGCGTGGCCACGCTGTGCGCGCAGGGCCGTGGCCCCGCGCAGGCGCGCGCGCGGCGCTGCTGGAACGCAAGCGCGGCGCCTCTGGCACCCCCCCCCCCCCCCCCCCGGGCGGGGGGGGGGGGGGGTCCCGCCGCGCTCCCGCGGCCCCGCTAGCTAGCACGCGTGGCCCCGCTGGCACGCACGCGCGGCCCTGCTGGCGCGCGCGCGTGGCCCCGCTGGGGCGCGCGCGTGGCCCCCCGCGCGCGCGCCGAGCGTGGCCCCGTTGGGGCGCGCGCGTGGCCCCGCTGGCACGCGCGCACACCGCCCGCGGCGCCCGACCAACAAGGCGCGGCGCCACACCACCCCAGGCCTCACAAGCCCCGCGCACGGTCATCGCGCGGCCACCGCCGTTGCGATGCGCAGGCGCTGCTCGGGGGCGGGGCAGCGAGTGCTTCGGGGCACGCGCAGGGGGCCCTGTGGCCTAATGGATAAGGCGTTGGCCTTCGGAACCAAAGATTGCAGGCTCGAGTCCGCTCCGCCGACGGGGAATCTAAGGGCCGCCCGCGCGCTCGCCGCCGCCGCGGTGCGCTCAGCCGAAAAGGTCGAAGACCACGTCCTCGTCCTCCTCCTCCACGGCCGCGGCCTTCCTCTCCTCCTTCTTCTCGCCGCCGCCCGCCGCCGCCCGCCGCCGGCGCTGCAGCCACCGGGTTCGCCGCAGCGCACGCCTCGGGGTCCTCCAGGAACTTCTTGACAGGCTCCATTTCCTCCTCCCCCTCCTCCTCCTCCTCCTCCCTGGGCCTTCTCCCTCTGCGGCGGCTTCTGGCGCGGCGCCTCCTCCTCCTCCTCCTCGGCGGGCTCCTCCTTCCTGGCTGGACGGGCAGGGGGCCTCTGCGGTCTCCTCCTGGCCTGCTGCCGCCGGCCACCGGCTCGTCCTCGTCCTCGTCCTCCTCCCCCTCCTCCTCCTCCTCGACGCTCGTCGTGCGTTGCCTCCTGGCCGTCGTCCTGACAGCCTCCTTTGGGCCCCCGCAGCCTCCCTGCTGCCTCCTCGTGGTCTCGTCGTCGCTCTCCAGCCGCTGCTCCTCCTCCTCCTCCTCCTCCTCCTCCTCCTCCTCCTCCTCCTCCTCCTCCTCCTCCTCCTGGTCGCCGCCCTCCGCGGGGCTTCCTCAGCGCCTCTCCGCTGCCTCCGCATGGCGTCTTCGTTGTTCTCCTGCTGCTCCTCCTCCCCCTCTTACCCCTCCTCCTCCTGGTCGCCCTCCCTCGCCTCGTCGCCCTCGGCGCCCGCCGCCAGCCCTTGCGCCTCACGCGACGGCCGCCGCCGCCGCCGCCTCCACTGCAGCCGCCGCCGCCAGGCGCGCCGGGGTCGCCCCGGGCCGCGGGCGCTGCAGGCGCTGCAGGATGGCCCGCGCGTTCTCCCTGTGTAGGGAGATGGAGAGTCGCTGGGCCATCCTGTCCGCCGTGCTGGCGGCCTCCTCGCCGCGCGCGTCAGCCGCGCGCTTAGCCAGCACGGCGAAGGCGCGCCGTGCCTCGCCGCCCCAGCTCCCGCCGTGCGCCTCCACCACCATTGGGATGAAGGCGAGGTCCGCGTCGCGGCAAGCCTGCGCCGTGCCCTGGTGCTGCCGCTTGTGCTCCTCGTGCCTGTCGAGGGCGGCGGCCGGGTCGGCGGCGGAGCGCGCGATGAGGTCCGCGCGCAGGCCGGACGTCACCGCGAAGTCCAAGGCCGAGAGCCCGCCGCGCCACCGGGGGACATAGACATCCGCTGGCCGGCGGCCGTCGTTGTCTAGTCCGTCGCCGTCGGGCTCCTCGGCGTTCGGCCCCTCGCCCGGCGCCCGCGGCGGCAGCAGTCCGGGCCGCTCCAGCTCCGCCCCCGAGAAGCCAGCGGCCTGGGCTGCAAAGAAGGTGCCGTTCCGCAGCTTGTTGTGGCGGCGCGTGCGGTCGCCCTGGCAGGCGCACGTCAAGGCGTGGTCGCAGTGCACGTCCATGACTTCCCCGCACGCTGGGCAGAACGCTTCCTCGTCCATCAGCTGGACCCGGAGCCGTCGCTTGATCCCGATCTGCATCGAGCTGTGCGGGACCGCTGTGCCGAGCGCCTCGCTGGGGGGCGCCTGCAGGTGCGCGCCGGCGCCGGGCGCGGCCACCAGGGCGAGGTGGGCGCGCGTCGCGGCCGAGGAGCGGCCCCAGAGGGCGGCGCGCGCGGCGTCGTCGACCGGGTCCGAGAGAGTCTTCTGGTTGGAGTGCGTCTCGCAGTCGAAGCGCGCAGCCTGGTTTGCCCCCGCCACACTTGCGTTGTGGGTCTGGAGCGCCGCCGCCAGGGCCCCGGCGTCGCCCGCGTCGTCGTCTGTGTAGCCCGCGTACATGGACCGGCAGAACACGCTGCTCTTGGCGCGCGAGGACAAGTAGGCCGCCGGCGAGTGCTTCTCAGCGGAGCGCAGCCCCAAGCCGCCCTTGTTCAGTTTCAGCTGCGCTTGGGCCCAGGAGTCGTCGGTGAGGGAAGCGCCGGCCAGCTGTTCCAGGCAGGAGCGCACTGCAGCGTCCATCTCCAGGAGAGCCTCGGTGTGGGCGGAGGGCGGCACCACGCGCGCCGAGTAGCCGAGCTTGCAGTAGGAGGCACACTGCCGGAGAAGGTGAAGGGCTACCTGCGCGCCCTCCAAGCCGGCCAGTGCGCCCAGGAGCTCCGCTGCCTTCTTCACTCTTTTCTGCGTGTGCTGGAGGCAGAAGTCGTCGCTCCCGATGGGCGCGCCGAGGAGCTCAAAGCAGCTGTCGGGGCGCAGTCGGAAGCCCGGTGGGAAATCCGCCGCGGACGCGTTGCTGTCCGCCCCCGCTGAAGGGACCACCTCGCACTTGCCCGGCCCCGTGCTGAGGTCGAGGCCGACTGCTGCGAGCTCGGCCACGACGAGGTGGAGGAAGCGCGCCACAGCCTGTCTGTCACCCGCCACGCAGCCGTCGTCCAGGTAGAAAAAGAGAACGAGAGAAGAAAAGAGGAGGAGAAAAACGAGAGAGACAAGGAAAGAGAGAGAGAAAAAAGAGACCTAGAAAGAAAGAGAAAAGGAAGAGAAAAGAGAGGAGAAGAGAGAGGAAAGAAGGAGAGGGAGATATGGAATGGGAAGCGTACCCAGGGGAAAAAGACGAGGTCCAGGCCGGCGTCCTGGGCAAGCTCCCTGAGGCTGCGGCTCGCCGTCTCCGCGCAGCGTTGGAGTGCCAGGGAGAAGAGCAGCGGGCCAAGCGGGTCGCCCTGCTGGACACCGCACTCGGAGCGCAGCGTCTGCTTGCCGAGGAAGAGTAGCGAGGGGCTGCCGTAGCACCAGTCCGCCCAAGGTGCCAGTGCGGGAAAGTCCTCGTGCACTGCTCTGAGGACGGCCCTCCGGTCCAGGGTGTTGAAAGCGTTCGAGAGGTCCAACTTCACGAAAACTTCGTCCCTGTCGCCCAGGTTGCGCGTGAACCACTGCCTGGCCACGTGGATTGCCGCCTCGGCGCCTCCCGGGACGGCCACGCCCACCTGCAAGGGCGCAAGGCGGTCGCGGGCTGCCCCGGCGACCTCCTTGCAGAGGCACTTGCCCACCAGGCGGCGAAGTGTCTCGCCGACGGCCACCGGGCGGAGGCCGCCGTCGTTCTTCGGGAGAGCCACCAGCGAGGCGCCAGCAAAGTAAGCCGCGACCGCCGCCGGAGCCTGGCCGCGCGCGAGCACGTTGACGAGGCCAGCGAGCTGCTCGACTACCTCGTCCCTGTGGGCTGCCGTCGCCAGGGCGTCCTGCAGGTGTTGCGGGCGCAGGCCAGTGGGGCCGGCGGCCGAGCCCTTGGGGAAGGCCCGCACTTCCTTTTGGACGACAGAGACGTCGACCTGGGCTGCGGCGGCCGCGTGGACAGCAGGCAGGCTAGCCAGGTCCACAACGGGCTGCTGGCTGCGGGGGTGTTTGCGGCCCATCTGGTCCACGACAGCCGGCGTGACGGACACGGGCGGCTCCGACGTCAGCGAAGCGCAGCTTTTCGAGTAAAGCCCCTCCGAAGCCAAGTCGAGGCAGCGCTGTGCTCGGTGAGTCGCCTTGTCCGTTCCCCCTGTCTGGCGCCGCTCTGTCGTCTCCGCCCACAGCGTCTGGCGCTCTCCCTCCAGCCAGCGGCGGCAGAGGTTCTTGGCTTCCTCCTCGCTGGCGTTCCGGCTGCCTCGGCCTCCGCGGCTGTGCGGTCGCAGCACGCACTTGGGCAGCATGGCCAGTTGGACCCAAGCTGCTTCGGTGTTGTGGTGGACCGCCAACGCCACGGCCTGCACCAAACACTGCGCCCACAACGCCCTGGCCCCCCTGGGCACGTGGCGCCTCGTGCCGGCGCGGCTGGAGAAGACCACCCTCAGCGAAGGGAGCCCTGGCTGGCCGTTCGCGTCGCCAGCGTCGGCCGGGAGGGCCTGGGGGACCGCGGCGGCCGCTGCGCGCGCCGCTGGCCGGCACCTGGGGCACACTCCCTGGTAGCGCAGACTCAGGAACCGCTGACACACCGAGCATTGGCCGAGGGCGTGCTGGTCAAGGAACTCCTGCGGGACGGGCGGCAGGTTGGGGTAGCGGCCCGCCGCGTGCTCGTTTAAGTGGACCCTCATGCTCTCCTGGCAGGACCACCCTGGCGAGGCGGCAGGATCCGCGCGCGGGCAACCGGGCACGGGGCAGTAGACGCGGGGCCGCCGTCGGGCTGCAGGGCGGGGCGCGGCGGGGGCTGGCTGCGGCGGCTCCGCGGCCGGCGGCGGCGCGGCAGCAACGGCTGGCTCCGCAGCGTGCCGGGGCCCCCCCTCTGCCGGCATGGCCAGAGGCTGCTGGGCGCCCGAGGGGGCAGCTCCTTCCAGCGCTGCTCGCCGACGTTGCTCGGCCAGCGGCACGCCCGCATCCTGGTCCATGTCTCGCGTGTCGTCCAGGCGCATGCTGTTGATTCGCTCGTGGAGGAGGGGGTCGTCGCCGGGCTCATCGCCTTCCGTGCGGTTGCGTCTGAGCGCGCGGCGTCCCGGAGAAGCGCGGGCGCCGACCTCCACGAAGGTGTTCCTGACCGACACCGCGGCCTCCGTCTCCATCTGCGCGGGGCCCGCACTCGATGCACTTGCCGACCCAGGCGGCGGCGCAACTCGTCGAGGCGAGGTGGAACGGTCGCGCTCCGGAGGTCCTGTTCGATTCCCTGCTCCTCGGCGGCAGATGCAGCGCTGGCGCTCGAAGAGGCACGAGTCGCACACGTCGGCATTGGGGCCTGCGGGGAAAGCTGGGGACTGCACGGCGTGGACGAGCAAGGCAATGTGTCCTACCCATGCCGCTGGCGAAGACAAATGTGTGGAATTCCATCCTGGGCTCAATGCAACTGTCATAATTGTCGTGATGGAAATGCACACAACCCGTGGAAAATGAACATCGCCAAGTAGAGCGGCGCCGCAAACTCCGGCCAGGACGCGCTGCAGAGGAGCCCCGTGCACCGCCGCCCCGAAGGCCAAGAATTTCACTGGGACTGCGGACGCGCAGGAGGCCGCCAGGACCAAGGCTGGGTCGACCGCGCGGGGGCCGTCTGGCCCAGGGTGGCGCGAAAGGACTCGGCCAAGCACGCGCTGGCGAACGCATGAGGGGCCCACCCGAGAGCGGCGACGAGCAGTCCAGGCAAAATACGCACGAGACAGTAAGCGCCGTCGATCGTCATCGAAAGGACCGGCCAAAACATGCTGTAGATCTTGTTTAGCGGGATCGCGACCGCCGCCGGCGCTTCCGGCCATGCAGCCAGGGCATGGCGTCGCCGCTGGGGGCTAGCCGCCGTGCAAGAGGCCCCTGAAGCGCTGGCGGCGCAGCTGCGGAGGTGGGAGTGGAAACACACCTCCGCCGGCGACGTGCGCGTCGCCTCCGGGCCAGGCGGGGCTGACACAGCGCGTACGCCCAGGCGCGGGATGTCGGGCGCCATCAGGTTGAAGTCGGCCGGGGCACAGGTCCGCGTGCGCCACCGAGATGGGCCAGGCAGCGGCCCCCGCGCGGCGACGTCGCCGTCCGAGGCGCGCGGCGCAGGCGAACGGCGGGCAGGCCCCAGGCTTGAAGGCAAGCAGGCTCCGACGCCGTCCGATGGTACTGATGGCAACGCGGGCGCAGGCGTGAATATCGACATCGGTGCTGACGTCGATGGGGAAGTCGCTGGCGGTGGTGCTGGCATGGGCGCTGGCGTCGGTGACAGCGCAGGCCCAGAAGTTGATGCTGGCGTCAGTGCTGGTGTAGGCGATGGCATTGGTGGCAGCGTAGGCGCCGGCGTGAATGTTGACGTCGGTGCTGACGTCGATGGGGAAGTCGCTGGCGGTGGTGCTGGCGTAGGCGCCAAGATTGGCGCAGGCGCCAGTGCTCGAGATGGCGCTGGCGTTGGTGCTGGCGTAGGCGCTGGCGTTGGTGCTGACGTCGGAGTTGGCGACGGTGTTCGTGCTGGCGTAGGCGCTGGCGTTGGTGCTGACGTCGGTGTTGGCGACGGTGTTCGTGCTGGCGTAGGCGCAGGCGTTGGTTCTGACGTCGTTGCTGGTGCAGGCGCCATGGTAGGAGCTGGCGTCGGCGTAAGCCTTGGTCCTGGAGTCGGTGCTGGTGTACGCGCAAGTGTTGGTGCCTGCGTAGGCGTTGGCTTTGGTGCTGGCGTCGGTGATGGCGTCGGAGCTGCTGTGGGCGTCGGCGTTGGTGCCGGCGTAGGCGCAGGCGTTGGTGCTGGAGACGGTGCTGCTGTAGGTGTTGGCGTCGGCGCCGGAGTGGGCGCCAATGTCGGTGCTGGCGTCGGTGATGGCGACAGCGCTGGTGCAGGCGCTGACGTTGGTGCCGGCTTAGGCGCAGGAGCTGGTGCTGAAGTCGGCGCCGATGAGGGCGTTGGCGTAGGCGCAGGCGTTGGAACTGGCGTTAGTTCTGGCGTCGACGGTGTAGGCGCTGGCGTTGGAACCGGCGTAGGTGCAGGCGATGGTGCTGGAGTCGATGCCATCGCATGCGCTGGCGTTGATGCCGGCTCAGGCGTTGGAGCTGGCGACGGTGCTGGTCTAGGCGCCGGCGTTGTTGCCGTCGTTGGTGCAGGCGTCGACGCTGGCTTCGACGCCGGCGTTGAGACCAGCGTAGGCGCTGGCGTCGGTGCCGATGTAAGCGATGGCGTTGGTGCCGGTGTAGGTGCCCACGACATTGCTGGCCTATGAGCTGGCATGCGCGCTGGCGCAGGTGTCGGCCCAGGCGCAGGCGCGGGTGCTGGCGTCGGTGCTGGCGTAGGCCCATGCCTGGGTGCCAGCGTAGGCGTAGGCGTTGGCGACGGTGCTGCTGCAGGCGCTGGCGTGGGCGTCGGTGCCGGTGCTGGCGTTGGTGCTGGCGTAGGCGCTGGCGTCGGTGTTGGTGTGGGCGCCAGCCTTGGTGCCGGCGTAGGCGCTGGCGACGGTGCTGGCGTCGATGCCGGCGGCAGTGCCGTTGCCGGCGCTTGCACTGGTGCCGGCGTGGACGTTGGCGTTGGTGCTGGCGTGGGCGCTGGGGTCGCTGGCGTCGGTGCTGGAGTAGGAAGCGGTGCTGGCGTCGGTGCTGGAGTCGGTGCTGGAGTAGACGCTGGCGTTGGTGCTGGCGTAGGCGCAGGCGTTGGTGCTGGCGTCAATGCTGGTGGAGGCGCGGGTGTTGGTGCCAGTGCAGGCGCCGGCGTGAGAGCTGGCCACAGTGCTGGCGTCGATTCTGGTGTAGGTGCTGACGACGGTGCCGGCGTAGGCGCTGGCGTCGGTGCTGGAGTCGGTGCTGGTGTAGGCGCCAGCGTTGGTGCCAGCGGAGGCGCTGGAATCGGCGTTGGCGTCGGTGCCGCAGAAGGCGTTTGCGTTGGTGCCGGCGTAGGCGCTGGCGTTGGTACAGGCGTAGGAGCTGAGGTCGGTGCTGGCCTCGGTGCCGGCGACGGTGCTGGCGTAGATGCTGGCTTCGGTGCTGGCGCAGGCGCAGGCGCAGGCGTTGGTGCTGGCGTCAGTCCCAGTGGAGGAGCTGGCGTTGGTGCCAGCGTGGGCGCAGGCTTTGGAGCTGGCGTCGGTGCCGGTGTGGACGCCAGCGTTGGCGCTGGTGTCGGCACTGGCGCTGGTGCTGGCGTCAGCGGTGGAGTAAGCGCTGTTGGTGCCAGCGTAGGCGCCAGCGTCGGTGCTGGCGTCGGTGCTGGTGTAGGCGCTGGCATTGGCGCCGGCGTAGGCGCTGGGGTCGGTGTTGGCGTCGGTGCCGGCGTCGGTGCTGGCGTAGACGCCGGCGTTGGTGATGGAGTAGGCGCCGGCGTTGGTGCTGGCGTTGGCGCCGGTGCAGGCGCTGGCGTTGTTGCCCGTGCAGGCGCTGGCGTGAGAGCTGGCGTCGGTGATGGTGTCATTGTTAGTGTAAGCGCTGGCGACGGTACCAGCGCAGGCGGCATAGGCGCGGACGTTGGCGTTAGCGTCGGCACTGGTGCGGGCGCCAACGTTGGTGCCAGTGAAGGCGCCGATGTCGGTGCTGGCGTTGGTGCTGGCGTCGGTGCCGGTGCAGGCGCTGGCGACGGTGCCAGCGCATGCGCGGACGTTGGTGCTGGCGCCGATACTGGTGTAGGCGCCAGCATTGGTGCCAGCGTTGGCGCTGGCGTCGGTGCTGGCGTCGTCGGTGCTGGCGTCGGTGCTGCTGCAGGCGCTTGCGTTGGTGCCGGCGTAGGCGCTGGCGTTGGTACTGGCGTAGGCGCTGAGGTCGGTGCTGGCGTCGGTGCCAGCATCGGTGCTGACGTAGATGCTGGCTTCGGTGCTGGCGCAGGCGCAGGCGTTGGTGCTGGCGTCAGTCCCAATGGAGGAGCTGGCGTTGGTGCCGGCGCAGGCGCCCGCGTGAGATCTGGCCACGGTGCTGGCGTCGGTGCTGGTGCAGGCGCTGACGACGGTTCCGGCGTAGGCGTTGGCGTCGGTGCTGGCGTCGATGCTGGTGTAGGCGCCAGCGTTGGTGCTAACGTAGGCGCTGGCGAAGGTGCTTTCGTCAGTGCTGGCTTCGGTGCTGCTGCAGGCGATTGCGTTGGTGCCGGCGTGGGCGTTGGCGTTGGTGCCGGCGTAGGCGCTGGGGTCGGTGCTGGCGTCGGTGCCGGCGTCGGTGCTGGCGTCGGTGCTGGTGTAGACGCTAGCGTTGGTGATGGTGTAGGCGCAGGCGTTGGTGCCGGCGTCAATGCTGGTGGAGGCGCTGGCGTTGGCGCCGGTGCAGGCGCCGCCGTGCGAGCTGGCCACGGTGCCAGCGTCGGTGCTGTCAGAGCTGGAGTCGTGGCTGGCGCCGGGGCGGTCCGAGCTGCCGTCGAAGCTAGCTTGGGAGCTGGCGGAGGCTCTGAAGCTGGCGCAGGCGCTGGCGTAGTAGCTGGCGTCGGTGCTGTCAGAGCTGGACTCGTAGCTGGCGTCGGGGCAGTCTTCGGCGCTGGAGTCGGCGCTGGCGTCGTAGCTGGATTCGGCGCTGGCGTTGTAGCTGGCGTCGTAATTGGAGTCGGCGCTGGCGTCGTAGCTGGCGTCAGTGCCGCCCGAGTTGGAATCGTAGCTGGCGTCGTGGCTGGAGTCGGCGCTGGCGTCGTAGCAGGAGGCGGCGTTGGCGGAGGCTCTAGAGCTGGCGCCGGCGCTGGCGCCGTAACTGGCGTCGGTGCTGCCGGAGCTGGCGTCATAGCTGGCATCGTGGCTGGTGTCGGCGCTGGCGTTGTAGCTGGCGTCGCCGCTGGCGCCAGCGTTGGTGCTGGCGTCGGAGCCGGCGTTGGCGCTGGCGTCAGTGCTGGGGCAGGCGCAGGCGTGAGAGCTGGCCACAGTGATGGCGTCGGTTCTGGTGTAGGCGCTGACGACGGTGCCAGCGTAGGCGCGGACGTTAGTGCTGGCGTCGGTGCTGGTGTAGGCGCCCGCCTTGGTGCCAGCGTAGGCGCTGGCGTCGGTGTTGGCGCCGGTGCTGCTGTAGGCGCTCGCGTTGGTGCCAGCGTAGGCGCTGGCGTTGGTGCTGGCGTCAGTGCTAGGGAAAACGGTGGCTTTGCTGCTGGTGCCGGCGCCGGCGTGAGGGCTGGCCACGGTGCTGGCGTCGGCGCTGGTGTGGGCGCTGACGACGATGCTGTCGTAGGCGCTGGCGTCGGTGCTTTTTTGAGGAATAAAACGCCGTTCAAGTGCAACCGCGTGTTCCTCCTCTTGAGCCTTGCTCCTCGCTTGAACCGCGTCGGTGCTGGCGTCGGTGCTGATGTAGGCGCCAGCGTTGGTGCCAGCGTTGGCGTTGGCGTTGGCGCAGGCGTAGGCGCTGGGGTCGGTGCTGGCGTTGGTGCTGGCGACGGTGCTGGACTCAGTTCTAGTGTAGACGCCGGCGTTGGTGCTGGCGTCGGAGCTGGCGTTGGTGCTGGCGTCAGTGCTGGGGAAGGCGCAGGCGTGAGAGCTGGGCACAGTGATGGCGCTGGCGTTGGTGCGGGCGCAGGCGATGGCGTCGGTGCTGACATCGGTGCCGGAGTCGGTGCTAGTACAGATGCTGGCGTTGGTGCTTGCGTAGGCGCAGGCGTTGGTGCTGGCGTCGGCGGTGATGCAGTCACTGGCTTTGCTGCCTGTGCAGGCCCTGATGTGAGAACTGGCGTCGGTGAAGGTTTCATCGATGGTGTAAGCGCTGGCGACGGTGCCTGCAAAACCAGCGTCGGCGCGGACGTTGGCGATAGCGTCGGCACTGTTGCGGGCGCCAAGGTTGGTGCCAGTGTAGGCGCCAACGTCGGTCCTGGCGTCGGTGCTGGCGTCGGTGCTGGTGCAGGCGCTGGAGTTGGTGCCGGCGTAGGCGCGGACGTTGGTGCCGGTGTCGGTGCTGGTGTTGGCGCCAGCGTTGGTGCCAGCGAAGGTGCTGGCGTCGGTGCTGCTGCGGGCGCTGGCGCTGGCTCGAGTCCTGCCAGGGTCATATGCGCGCAGGCGGGCAGCGCGGAGCCAGCAGTGGCAGGGCCGCTACCATGTTGATTGCCTTTCGGGTAACTTTTCTTTTTTGCTTGCGAGCGTTTCAATTGCGCGGTTGGGCCGATAGCTCAGTGGTCTCATAGCTCAGTTGGCCAGAGCGTTCGGCTAATAACCGAAAGGTCCGCGGTTCAAGCCCGCGTGGGACCATTTGCGGCGCATTTGGCCTACGTGTCGGGCAGGCTGCAGAAGGCCGGTCAGCAGCATGCAGGGCCCCCTTGGCCTAATGGACAAGGCGTCGGACTTCTAATCCGAAGATTGCGGGCTCGAGTCCCGCAGGGGGTGCTACTTGGGCTGGGCCCGAAGATGCGCAAGCGCTCGACATGGGGCAGGATACGCACACCTGGCTGAGGGCCCGCGGATGCATTCCTATCACTAGCCGCGATAGCTCAGCTGGGAGAGCGTCAGACTGAAGATCTGAAGGTCCCCGGCTCGATCCCGGGCCTCGGCACTTTGCAGCGGCGCGGGGGTCTCTGCGCGCGCGGAGCCAGGCCCTCAACTCGGCACCCCCTCGGGGTGGCTCAGTTTCGCCGAGTGCGTCTCCAACGCGCGGCTTTCAAGCGCACGCGTGGGGGAAACATGCAAGGGGCACATGGTGCAGTGGCATCACATCCGCGTCGCATGCGGAAGGCCCTGGGCTCAAATCCCAGTGTGTCCATATGGCGAGCATATTAGCGCGCCGCCGACCGAAGGCGGGGTGGACAGAGAGAGAGGAGAGAGAGATAAAGCAAAACAGCTTCAATGCAAACGTCCTCGCGCAAGCTGTCACGCGCGGAGACAGCCCTGGCCGCGCGCGCGCAAAGCTATTCCCTGTGGGGCTCGAGCCCACGACCTATGGCTCATGGGGCCATCGCTCTAACCACTGAGCTAAGGGACCATCTGCTGAGCGGACCTCCCTGGCGCGCCGCGGCGAGCGCCGCGCCTCGCGACACTGCGCGGGGCGTAGCCCCGCCCCCTCTGCCAGCTGCGCGTGGCCCGAGAGCGCGCCCTCCCCAAGTGCCTGAGGGTGGGATTCCCTATATTCTGCAGCTTGTTGGCGCCTGCCCCGTCTGGGGGGCCATGGCGATCGCTGGCGCCTGCCCCTGATGGCGACGCGCGCGGGCGGCGCCGCGCGCGCGCTCACGCAGCTCGCGGCATCAAATTATTCCCCAGCCCCCGCAGGCCGCGCGGCCCGCCCGGGCGCGGCCGCGGCGCTGGCGCGGGCGGGGCGGCGGGGGCTCGGGGCGCGGCGCGGCGGCAGCGAGCGGCGCAGGGGCAGACGTGCCAGCGGCCGCTCTGGGCTTTCGGGGGCCCTGCCCTGGGGCAGCGGGAAGGATGCGGGGGGGGCGCGAGGGCGGGCGCAGGGGCGGGCGCGCAGACGGCTGCCCTGGGGCGCTGGGCGGCCCAGGGCGGGCAGCGGGCGCGCGGAAAGCGCTCGCGGCCCCTCCGCGGAGCGCGGGGTTTTGTAGGAACGAGGCGGGCAGGGGGCGCGGGGCGTAGGAGCGAGGCGGAGGGGGGGAAGGAAGGGGGGGGGGGGGGGGGGCGGGTGTAGGAACCGAGGGGATGCCGCGTGGGGTGTGGGAACGAGCGGGGGTGAGTGGGGGGGGGGGGGGGGGGGGGGGGGGGGGGGAAAGAGGGGGGGGGCGCGCGGGTCGGAGCGAATGCTCATGCGGGGCGTGGCAATGAGGCGGGGGGGGGGAAGGGGGGCTGGGCGGCGAGAGTGGGGCAGGGGCGGTTGCCGACGGCCGCCCTGCCTTGGGGCGTCTGGGGGGCGCTGGGTGTAGAAAGGAGGGGCGCGGATCGGACGCACTGGCAGCCCTGACTTGTGGCGCGCGGGGGGTGGTGGCAGCGACGGGGGGCGCGAGTGTGGGCGCAGGGCAGACAATGCGCCGACGGACCGCCTCCGTCTTGGGGCCGCGGGGGGGGGGGGTCGCGAGGGGGGGGGGGGGGCGCGGGGTCGGATGCGCTGACAGCAGCCCTGCCCCTGGGGCGCGCGCGGGGTGTAGGAGCGAGAGCGGGCGCAGGGGCCGAAAGCGCTGGTGGCCCTTCTGCCCTGGCGCGCGGGGTGCGAGGGCGAGGCTCGCGCGCGCGGGGGGCGCGGGGTCTTCGGATGCACTGGCAGCCCTGCCTTGGGGCGCGGGGTGTAGGAACG
Organism: Prorocentrum cordatum; assembly: GCA_963575745.1. Classification (NCBI taxonomy): domain Eukaryota; class Dinophyceae; order Prorocentrales; family Prorocentraceae; genus Prorocentrum; species Prorocentrum cordatum. Next base: position 76,939 of record CAUYUJ010020001.1, read on the forward strand.
AGGGGGGAGGGGGGGAGGGGGGAAGGGGCGGGCCCTGGCGCGCGGGATGCAATGGCGGCCTTCTGCCCTGCGGCGCAGCGGCGGCAGCGCTGGCGCCGCTTCCCTCACCGCGCGCACGTCCTGTGGAGTAGGCGAGGCAGGGCAACGGCGAATTCAAAACATAGAACCCCCCTTATGTGTATATATATATATATGTGTGTGTATATATATATATATATATATATATATATATATATATAGATAATTTATATGTGTGTGTGTGTGTGTGTGTGTGTGTGTGTGTGTGTGCACATTTTTAAAAATGTATATATATATACATGCAAAAAAAAAAAACGGACCGCTACCCACCTCAGGCCCCTCCCCAAATCCGGCCACCCGGAATCGAGCCAGGGACCATCTGATATCTGCAATCTCTACAGTCAGATGCTCTACCAACTGAGCTATAGCCGGCGCGACGTCTCCAGGGCGGGTGCCGCGGTGAGTTCTTCACGACTGCGCGCGAGGAAAGAAAAAGACAGGAGATTGCGATGGCGACCCTGGCAGGACTCGAACCTGCAATCGTCAGTTAGATCCTGGCGGCCAGAGGCCATCGAGAGCAGACTGATGCCTTATCCATTGGGCCACAGGGTCTTTATCTTGGAGGATGGCCCTGCACGGCCCGCGCGCTGGAGCATTGCCATGCACCGAGCGGAGCGGCGCAGTGGTTAGCGCGTTGGGCTCATAACCCAAAGGTCCGTGGATCGAAACCACGTTCCGCTATGCCCCCCTGCGCCCGAGCGCCGGGCGCGGAGCAGTCCGAGCGCGCTCTTGGGGTGGCACGACCACGCATTCAAGACAGTGTGTCCGAGCGGCTAAGGAGATGGGCTCGAAATCCATTGGGCTCTGCCCGCAGGGGTTCGAATCCCCTTGCTGTCGACTTGGCAATTGGCCCGCGGCCAGCCACCAGGTCACAGGTGGGCGGGCAGCAGCGGTGCGCGCCGCAGCGGTGGCCCGCGCAAGTGGCAGCGGTCGGCGCGCTGGCCAGGGTCGCGCGGGCCCGCGTTTGCGTTTGCGGTGAGTGCGCAGAGTGCGCCTGCGAGATTTTGCTACAAAATACACCTGGCCAGGATCGAGCTGGCGACCTTCAGCGTGTGGGGGCTGACGTCATAGCCACTAGACCACAAGTGCACGTGCTGGTGCTGCGCCCGCGCAGCGCCCCATGCACGGGGCCAGCCAGCGCCGAGGCCCTGGGCCTGGGGGAGCGCGGCGCGGCACAGGGGGGGGGTGCATCAGCGCAAACTAGCGGGCCCAGCGCGCTCTGTAGGCAGTGACACTTTGGCCGAGCGGTTAAGGCGTCGGCCTGCTAAGGCGATGGGGTCTCCCCGCGTGGGCTCAAATCCCACAGGCGTCGATTTGCCAAGGCGCTCGCCGCTCTCCGACCCAGGCAGCGAGAGGCCTCGACGACCGCGGGCAGGCGCGCGGCTCCACGAGGAAATGAGCCCCCTGTGGGGATCGAGCCCACGACCATACGCTTACGAAGCGCATGCTCTGCCAGCTGAGCTAAGGAGGCACTAGTTCGTCATCGCGCTCATCGCGTCCCTGCGCGGGGGCGCCCGCGCGCGCGCCATGTCGCGGCATGGGGCGGGGGGGGGTGCCCCAGGTGCCGCGACGCACCCCAGCGGCGCCGCCCCAGCGGAGCCCCCGTTTGCGGGGCGAGCTGCAGGGGCTGTGCGCACTCGGATGTCAGTTTGCCCGAGTGGTTAAGGGGGTGGACTTAAGATCCACTGCAGGTAACTGCGCGTGGGCTCGAACCCCACAGCTGACACGCTTGCGTAGACTGCGCCGCGCCCCTCGAGACATATACGCGCGAAGCCGCGGCGGCCTTCCAGGGGCGGACTGACCGCCAGGGGCGCGCCGACGCGCGCGCGCACACAACTTTACACGCACCGCGCAAACACGCGACACAGATGCACACGCGCCACACACACACACACACACAGCACACACATCACACAAACACGCGGCACAGATGCACACGCGCCACACACAAACACACACGCGCACGCACACGCACACGCACACGCCCACCGCCCACCGCCCACGCGCCACGCGCACGCGCCACGCGCACGCGCCACGCGCCACGCGCCACGCGCCACGCGCCACGCGCCACGCGCACGCCCCACGCCCCACGCGCCACGCGCCACGCGCCACGCGCCACGCGCCACGCGCACGCGCCACGCGCCACGCGCACGCGCACGCGCACGCGCACGCGCACGCGCACGCGCACGCGCACGCGAACGCGCACGCGCACGCGCACGCGCACGCGCACGCGCACGCGCACACGCACACGCACACGCACACGCACACGCACACGCACACGCACACGCACACGCACACGCACACGCACACGCACACGCACACGCACACGCACACGCACACGCACACGCACACGCACACGCACACGCACACGCACACGCACACGCACACGCACACGCACACGCACACGCACACGCACACGCACACGCACACACGCACACGCACACGCACACGCACACGCACACGCACACGCACACGCACACGCACACGCACACGCACACGCACACGCACACGCACACGCACACGCACACGCACACGCACACGCACACGCACACGCGCACACGCGCACACACGCACACACGCACACACGCACACACGCACACACGCACACACGCACACACGCACACACACACACACACGCAGGAACATGTACACAGCGCCCTGCTCACCCCATATCATTGCAGGCGATCAGCCTGCTGGGAGCTGATCAGTCCTAGGGGCATCCCACACACTCATGGTACTACTAGGCCTGTGATGTTCTGCTCAGCATTCCGCGCATCACACCTCCACCTCACCAAGGCACCGCAGCCATGTAAGAGGTCGAGAAATGCTCCCACATACATGGGGGGAGCGGACGCAGGCCCAGAAAATGTTGAGATCTACGCGCGCGCAGGCGCGCCATCCGCGCGTCGCGCGGGCTTGGGGTTTGCGCGGTGCCCTCGCCGATGCGGTTGCCGGCCGAGGCGGCGGCCGCAGCGGGGGCGCTGCGCAGGCAGTGGGCCGCGCCATTGCAGTTGCGAGGCGTGTCCCCAGCAATCTGGCAGCCTGCAAGGCCACCCGCGACGCGCGCCCGCGCGCTCGGAGCGCGGCGCGGCACTTGAACCTGGGGGCGCCGCGCGACAGATGTGCTTGCGCAGGGCCAGTCCAGTTGGCATCTGTCACTGTGAACTAGGAGGTGGAGCAGTTGCAGCTCCTGCGCATGCTTCCCAGACCATGTGGAGGATGTGCCCCATGCAATCTGGCAGCCTGCAAGGCCTGTGCTCTGCAAAGGGCGCTGATCTGGCAGGTAGCCTCCCGGGCATAGGCTCCGGCTGGCAACAGAGCAACCAAGACTGGGGACTGCCAGCAGTGATGGGAGAGCACGTCTGAATGGGACTGGCGGAGCCTCTGTGCAGGACAGTAGCCACCAACTCCTCCTATCCAATTGTCCTGGGGAAGCCCGCGACCGCGGCGCAGAATTCGCACCCCAGCGGCCGCTCACGCGCGCGAGCGCGGCCGCGAGAGCGCCGCGTCGGGCGGCGGGCGACAGTGCGCACAAGAGGGCACACCCGGATTTGAGCCAGGGACCTGCTGATCTGCAGTCGGCCGCTCTAACCGCTGAGCTATGTACCCATCTGTGCTCCGCGGCTCCGATGGGCCCCGCCTGAAGCCGCGAGGCGCGGCGGGGGGGGGGCGCGCCCCAAGCTCGACGCGGGCGTCGCGCCCGCCTGGGTCGCGAGCCCTCGCGACCTCGCGAGGGGGTGGCGCGGCAAGGGGGCCGCAGGCGTCGATGAGTAAACCAGGAAGTGGCAAGAAATGGACACACTGGGGATTGAACCCAGGGCCTCCCGCATGCTGAGCGGGTGTGGTACCACTACACCATGTGCCCACGTGTTCGACGCGCCCGCGCATGACCACTCAACCCGCGCCGCGCCCCGCCGCGCCAGCCCCGATCTCGGCGGCCGCTGGGGGCACCCCCGCGCCCCTCCCCTTTCCAGGGCGCGCCCGCGGGGGGGCGCTGCTCGAACGGCGCGTTGCGCCGTGGGATCGGTTCTCTCATCAAGCACCCATGGCCTAGTGGCTATGACGTCAGCCTAACACGCTGAAGGTCGCCAGCTCGATCCTGGCTGGGTGTATATATTCGCGACGCGCCCATCTGCGCGCGCCGCGCGCGGCGCCAGCCTGCGTCGCCGCTCGGCGCCAGCTGCCCGCCAGCAGGGGACGGAGGAAACCGATGATAGGGCCGCGGCCGCGACGGACGCACCGCCACGCGCGCGGCGCGGCGATCGGGGGAGAGAGCGAGAGAGCGAGAGAGAGAGAGAGAGAGAGAGAGAGAGAGAGAGAGAGAGAACACACACACACACACACACACACACAAGCACACACAAGCACACACAAGCACACACAAGCACACACAAGCACACACAAGCACACACAAGCACACACAAGCACACACAAGCACACACAAGCACACACAAGCACACACACACACAGACACACAGACACACAGACACACAGACACACAGACACACAGACACACAGACACACAGACACACACACACACACATATATCTTCGCACATGTCTATGCAGGTCTACATGTAACTGTGTATATTCAGGGGCATTCAACTGCATATCTACACGCACGCACATTCCCACATGCGTGTGCCTGCGCACCCATGCTCGCACCTTCCACAGAGGGTGTGTGGGGCGGGGGGGTGGGGGAGGAGGGGGCGGGGGGCTTCCCGACAGACGGGGCTGCGCGCCCAGGCCACCCTTGCCAACGACCAACCAGCCGCGCGCGGCGGCACCGTCGCGCATCAAGTGAAAGCTGTGGGGTTCGAACCCACGCCCTTACGGACTGGCGCCTGAAGCCAGCGCCTTAGACCACTCGGCCAAACTGTCAGTGACTGCCACTGCTGCCACTTAATGCTTCCCTGGGCCGCGCCGACTGGCCCGCGCAGGCGTCTGATGCTTCCTGAGAGAGGAAGCGAGGAAGCGCGGCTTCCGCCGTGGGGCGTCTGTGTGTGGGGGTGTGGGGGTGTGGGGGTGGCTATCTTTGCGTGGGCGCGTGCACGCACGTGGATCAACCTCATTCCCGCCACTTGCCAGATGCCCGCCTAGCTCAGTCGGTAGAGCGCAAGGCTCTTAACCTTGTGGTCGTGAGTTCGAGCCCCACGGTGGGTGTTTCTTGCTCGTGGTGGCGACGGCGGCGCCCACAGCTGGGCGATGATCGGCCAATGGGCGCGGCCTGGCGCGCGGGCGGGCAACAGACTCGCACGCGCGCGACCAGGGCGCACACACGAAACCGCGCGCGGCCCACGCGTGGGCAGAGACCACATCGTCTAGTGGTTAGGACGTCGCGTCGTGGCCGCGACAACCCAGGCTCGACTCCTGGTGTGGTCATTGCTCAAGAGCTGGCATTTGCCCGCGCTGCCCTGTTGGCGCCCAGCATGTCAACCCGCGCGCCAGCGCCCGAGCGCCGACCGCGCCCCGAACGCGCGGCGCCGCTCGAGCGTGCGGCCCTGCTGGCGCGCGCGTGGCCCGCTGGCACGCAAGCGCGGCGCCCCTGGCACGCAGGCGCGGCGCCGCTGGCACCCGCGCGCGGCGCCGCCGGCACGCGGGCCACGGGTCCCGCTGGCAAGCGCGCGCGGCCCCAGTGCCGCGCGCGAGCGGCGCGTGGCGCCGCTGGCCCGCGCGCGGCCCCGCTGGCACGCGTGCGCGGCCCCGCTGGCACGCGCGCGCGGCGCCGGCGGTGCGCAAACGCGGCGCAAGCCCCCCGTATGGGACGCAGCGATGCGCTGCAATGCTTGGCCCGCGCAGCGCCACCACCGACCCAGCGAGGTCGATATCGGGGCCCGCCCGCAGCTATCGGGCGTCGCCGAAGCGGGCGGCGAGCCCAGCCCAGAAATCGAGCCCCGAAAGGAGCAGGGCTGGCCCGCCCATGGGGGCCGCGCAGCGCCGCCACAGCCCCAGCGGGGCCGATATCGGAGCCCGCCTGCAGCTATCGGGCGTCGCCGAAGCGGGCAGCGAGGCCATCCCAGAAACCGAGCCGCGACAGAGGCAGGGGTGGCCCACCTCAGTCCTGGGACTGGGGTGGGCCGCTGCGGGGCGCACGCGTGGCCCCGCTGGCGCGCGCGCGTGGCCCCGCTGGCGCGCACGCGCGGCCCCGCTGCGCGCGTGGCCCCGCTGGCGCGCGCACGTGGCCCCGCTGGCACGCGCGGGTGTCGCCGCTGGCGCGCAAGTGCGGCGGCGCCGCTGGCACGCGCGCGTGGCGCCCTGGCGCGCGCGCGCGCGGCGCCGCTGGCACGCGCGCGCGGCGCTGCTGCTGCGCGCAGGCGGCGCCGCTGGCACGCGCGCGCGGCCCCGCTGGCACGCGCGCGCGCGGCGCCGCTGGTGCGCAAGCGGGGCGCAAGCCCCCCGCATGGCACGCGGCGATGCGCTGCAATGCTTGGACCGCGCAGCGCCACCATAGCCCCAGCGAGGCTGATATCGGAGCCCGCCTGCAGCTATCGGGCGTCGCCGAAGCGGCCAGCGAGCCCAGCCCAGACATCGAGCCCCGAAAGGCGCAGGGCTGGCCCGCCGATGGGGGCCGCGCAGCGCCGTCACAGCCCAAGCGAGACCGATATCGGAGCCCGCCTGCAGCTATCGGGCGTCGCCGAAGCGGGCAGCGAGGTCGACCCAGAAATCCGCCGACCCTGTCGGCGTGTGTGAGGGGCTTTTCCGTTCGAGCCGTCATCTCCGTCATTCTTTGTACTCGTCGTCTCTGTCCTTCCCTTTCCCTGGGAGACCTCTTCCCCTGGGCTCCAGCCAAGCCGACCTTGAGCAACCTCGTAATTGAGTCGAAGGGAAGCCCCTTCCCTTTGATCCCTCCCCCGCCGGGAGGGGGGGGGGGGTAGCGACCCCCCCCCCGGGTCAGATGCGACGCCCCCCCCTGGGACTCCTCTTCCCCTGGGCTCCAGCCAAGCCGACCTTGAGCAACTGGCTCGTAATTGAGTCGAAGGGAGCCCCTCCCCTGATCCCTCCCCCGCCTGGGGGGGGGGGGGGCGTCGACCACCCCCGGGTCAGATACGACGCCCCCCCTGGGACTCCTCCCCTGGGCTCCAGCCAAGCCGACCTTGAGCAACCTCGTAATTGAGTCGAAGGAAGCCCTTCCCTTTGATCCCTCCCCCGCCGGGAGGGGGGGGGGTGCGACCCCCCCCCCGGGTCAGATACGACGCCCCCCCCTGGGACTCCTCTTCCCCTGGGCTCCAGCCAAGCCGACCTTGAGCAACCTCGTAATTGAGTCGAAGGGAAGCCCCTTCCCTTTGATCCCTCCCCCGCCGGGAGGGGGGGGGGGGTGTCGACCCCCCCCCCGGGTCAGATACGACGCCCCCCCCTGGGACTCCTCTTCCCCTGGGCTCCAGCCAAGCCGACCTTGAGCAACCTCGTAATTGAGTCGAAGGGAAGCCCCTTCCCTTTGATCCCTCCCCCGCCGGGAGGGGGGGGGGGGTGTCGACCCCCCCCCCGGGTCAGATACGACGCCCCCCCCTGGGACTCCTCTTCCCCTGGGCTCCAGCCAAGCCGACCTTGAGCAACCTCGTAATTGAGTCGAAGGGAAGCCCCTTCCCTTTGATCCCTCCCCCGCCGGGAGGGGGGGGGGGTAGCGACCCCCCCCCCGGGTCAGATACGACGCCCCCCCCTGGGACTCCTCTTCCCCTGGGCTCCAGCCAAGCCGACCTTGAGCAACCTCGTAATCTCTTGCTGCGCATTGCGAACAAGGTCGGCGGCACCGGCCGTCAGGCCTTCGCAATATTCGGAAATGGCACCGCCGACCGAATAATTCCGGAACGCGTCCGGTAATGCATGTGTGTGCGCTCGCTGTTCCATTACATGCGAACCAACGCGGACAAATCCGTGATTTTTTGGAACCGCGGGGGTGATGTCAACGATGTGCGAGCTATGCCGTCTGACTTTGAGTGTGTAAGCTTTACGGTGTGAGCTATGTGCTGCAAACTATGTTATGTGCGCCATGTTGTACAACTTGTGTTGCGCAGTGCGTGTTGTGTAAACTATTTGGTGTAACTTATGTTGTGTGCGTTATGTGGTGTGGGCGATGATGTGTAAGCTGTGTGGTGTCAGCTGGGTGATTTTTCGTGCGAGCTGGGATCAGCTATGCGACGGCAGCTAAGCACTGTAAGCTTTGTGGTGTCACCTGTGTTGTGTCTGCTATACGATGCGAGCTATGTGGCGTGGCCTCTGCGCTGCAACCTGCGTGCTGCAATCCCTGTGTTGTAGAGGGCGTTGTGTAAGCCACGAAGTAGGATGACGATGGCAATGATGATGATGTTGATGATGAGGATGTTTCTCCCGCTCCGCGCTAGCGAGGGGTAGTCGGGCGGAGGCCGCGGCCAGCGCGCGCGGGCTGGGCCCGCAAGGGCCGCGCCCCGGCGGGCGCGCGCGGGAAGAGCCAGGGGCGCCCACGGGGCGCCAACGACGCGAAACCTCCGGACATCCGCCCAGCGCACGCGGCGCCCGCAAAGCGCCCATGAGCGGGCACGGGCGAACAGACACGCGCGCGCACGCATGCACAACGCGCGACGCGCGCTGTTGCGTCGGCGGCTAGGCAGAGGGTGGCTGCGCCTGTCGATGAAAAGGCATGAGCGGGAGTGCGGTCGGGCCGAATTGCAACGCGCGCTCGCAGAGATCCCGCGCGGCTACGAGGCAGTCGCGCACAGGACACGGGAGGGAAAAACGCGCAGTGCTTTCCTGCAACACGCAGCCACACACCGCAACGCGCACAACAACACAGCACAAGTAATCACGCACAAAAGCAACAGCACGGCACACACGCACAGACACACACACACACATAATGACAAAACCAAGCAAAACACCACCCCACGCTACACCATATCACACCCGCACACACGCGCGCGAATGCCATCACTCAGTCCATCTGCGCGCCGGGCGGCCGCGCCTTTCGCGCGCCTCCTGACCAGGCACAAGTGGCTTCATCGACCAGCGGTACACGCGACAAACGATACTTGCCGGACGATGCGACGCTCTCAATTTCAAACTCGCCTTTGCTTGCGGTGCGCCCCGCTCCAGGCCCTCGCGCGAGTTCTGCGCCGCGCAGGATTCAGTCTTTCGTTCGCGCGATGCGCTGTGTCATGCCAATCCTCCTCGCCAGGCCTCGCCCAGCCCACGCTGCGCCTCAGCATCTTTCGTCGCGCTCCATCGAATCTCGCTAACTGCGATGCTGCGAGAGAGTTGTTGAGAGGCTGTGCGAGACTGTCGGGCTCACAACGGCGTCGGACAATCGCAGGCGCATTTTGACGATCATCTCGAGGCGGGGCAGTGCGCGGCGAAGCTCGTAGAAGCGCACCCGCGCGCGCGACAGGCGATGGTCCATATTTTTCTGCCCTCGTGAGGTCAGATATTCCAGCAAAGCCTTTCCAATGACTTTACGGGGGGGCCTGTCATGGACTCCCGCGAACACGCCGGCGATGTCGACCAGTTGGGGCGTTGGCCCAGTGGGCGCGCCGACGTCCGTCGTCAGAAGCTCCGTCTTTGATCCATTCGCCGCAAGCCCCATTTTTGCAAATTCGCCCACAAGCAGCGCGGTCATCTCCTCAATCTCGCTCGAAGACTTCGCAAACAATATGAGATCATTCGCAAAGCGGACGTTCGTCAGCCTGTCAAGCTTGCGGCCGCGCCCAGCTCCCAGGCGCATGCGCGCAGGCGCGCGACGACTTCGGTTGCTCCGCTGAACAAGAAGGCGGGCTTAACATGTCTCCTTGTGTGACTCCGCGGCAACTTGAAAACGACGCGTCGTCTGCAGCCCAACATGATCCGAATGGGTGCGTTTCAATACTACAACGCAACTGTGTGGCGACCCAAACTCTGTCAGTGAATCCAAGAAAACGTGGCACTCGAGTTTGTCGGGAGCCTTGCGGGGATCCACTCTTGGCATCCAGAGCGGGAGATCCCACTCCAGCGATGCCCCGCCATGCGTTCCAAGGGCTCGTCGACTCCGCAAGCTGTCCTGAAGCTCATCTGTTCATCTGTGACTTGCGGGTCCAGATAAGAGGGGGGCGCGCTTGTAACTCATGTTAGCGAACACCTCATCGACGACATCGGGGATGGCAGCCGGCCGCCAATTGCGCGCGCCCGTCAGACCCCCCTTCGGCAACATCATAAAGATCACCTAACGCCAGCCGCTCGAAAAGCCGCCGCCCTGTAGTGCATCGTTGTACTTCCGCAACAATGTGCACTTGACGGCGTCACCACCCTGCGCCACCCTCTCCAAAACCACCCTGTGCTTGTCAGCGCACTTGTCCATGAAGAAAACCTTCCGCGCGTTGGCTAACTCTTCCGCGGTGAAAAACTCAATCTCTCGCATCCTCCAGGAACTTCTGACACGGGTCAATCCAAACCTGGGTCAGGCTGAGCAGGATCCCGCAAGATCCTGCAAGATCCTGCGTCCAAGCCCAGGTCAGTGCACCCGTGGCCCTGCAGGATCCTGCAATGCAAGATCTGGCGCTCTGACTGACCCCCGTTTGCGTGGACCCCCGTCTCAAGACTGTCGGCGTCAGCATCGCGCCCACCCTGTCTGCCGGAGTCTGGTCTGAAACATACAACTCCCCAGGCATCCTTGCGAAATCAATCGAACTCTTCCCGCTTCGACTTGACGGACATCTTGTGCTGCTTGTAGTCAGCACATGTTTTTTTCGGAGGCAGTGGAGGCCCCGAAACTTCGCAAGCTGCTCTTCCAGCTGTTGTGTCTGCCAGCATCGCAAAGCCTTTCTCGTCTTCTAGGCGACTTCCGCCGACAAGGCAGCACGTCCCGCACGATTTGCGCAATATGTTCGTCGTCTCCTCAAGCCTTTGAGCTCTGCCGTGTCCCGCTGCCGGTCTTTAGCTTGGGCCCCGGATCGCACCAGAAGCGTGCAAGTCTGATCTCACGGTGTCTTGCAGTTCATGCCAAGATAAATCCTTGGCCTCGCCCGGCAGGAGGTGGCGTAGGTCGGAGAGCCCACTCGCTTCGTCGACCATATATTTTCCGCGTGCTGGTGACTGCAGACGGCGCGGGAAAGGACGCGTACAGTGCACTACGGTCAGATCCACATTCGAGCTCGTCCGTTGCTGCCGCACCGGACACAGTCAACGAAGAGGAACGGCATGTGTCATCAACATTACCTTAGGTACGGGCGCCAACGTTCCGAACACCCAGATCACTCATACAGTTCCTGAAGGGAGAGAAAAAACTACTCCTACAATGTATATCGGAGAAAAGCCCCAACCCAAGTCTTTTTAAGGGAATGAGACCGGAGACGAACCCCAATCAAAGTCTTTCTAGGGCTATATGGCTATTGGGCTATAAGGCGATGGGGCTCTGGAACTATATGGTTATATGGCCATAAGGTCGTGGGTCTAGAGGGCTATAGGGCCATACGGATGTAGGGTTGCAGGGCTATAGGGCGATGGCGCTATGAGGCTCTGGGGCTAGAGGGCTGTAGGGCCATAGGGCTATGAGAATATAGGGAAATGGGGCTATAGAGCTATAGGGCCATAGGGCTACAGTGCTATCAGCCTATAATAATATAGGGCTATAGTGCAATAGGGCTATAGGGTTGTCAGGCTATAAGGCTATAGGGCTACGGGGTTATAGGGCTATAGAGTTATAGGGATATAGGGCTATTTGGCTATAGGGTTATAGAGCTATGGGGCTATGGGGCTATAGGGCTGTAGAGATATGTTGCTCCAGGGCGATCGGGCTATAGGGCTATGGGGCTATAGGCCCATAGGGCTGTTGGGCTATGGGGCTATAGGTCTATAAGGCTATAGGGCTATATGGCTCTAGGGCTCTAGGCTATAAGGCTATCGGGTTATAGAGCTATAGGGCTATGGGGCTATAGGCTATAAGGCTATAGGGCACCCGGGCGGGCCGCGGAAATCGGTGGCAAAGCTCACCTGACCAAATGAATCCGGTAGGACCACTAAAGAGGCAAACTCTAACTGGGGAACTTCTCTCTGTCGCACCCCGAGGCCAATTTTTAAGGCGGGCCGGGCGTTTCCCCTGAGACTTCCTCACCACTTATGCAGTTTCACATATGGGGGGTGGGTGGTTTTCAAAATGTGGCTCTCGCCTTAGCGCCGCGCACATTCGTTCTAAATCCGCCGATGCGGCGTGTGCGCTTCAAGGAGCCTCAGCAAGAGCTTGCTCTGAGCCTAAGCAAGAGCTTCAGCTCTGCTTGGGGGGGGTCGCCGGGGTGGCTCTGCCGGGGGAGGGGGAAAAGGGGGGGGGGCGGTCCTCCGTCTGGCGTTTTCTGCATGATTTGCGCGTCCGGCCCCCCCCGGGGAAGGGGAGGAGGGGGGAGGGGCGGTCCCCCATTTGGCGTTTTCTGCATGATTTGCGCGTCCGACCCCTCCCGGGGAAGGGGAGGGGGGGGGGGCGGTCCCTTATCTGGTGTTTTCTTAACGATTTGCGCATCCCCAAGACGTTTCGGGGGGTCCCAAGCACCCCAGTCAGATCTGGCCGCTACCGCCCCCAAAGGTCCTCACCTCGGAACCCTCCCTGGGACCCCCCCCCAGGATCGCTCCAGGCACCCCCCCAGAGGAGAAGAAGGAGGACTGGAAGACTCGAGGGGGGAGGAGGCCGCAGAGCCGCGAAGATCACCGAATCCGTAGCCCACCGGATCGGCGGCACTGGCCGGAGGCCATTACAATAGGGCTATGGGGCTATAGGGATATAGGACCATAGGGCTATAGGGCTATAGGAATATAGGGCTATGGGGCTATGAGGCTATAGGCATATGGAGTTGTAGGGCTGTAGGGCTATAGGGTTATAGGCTACTGGACTGTAGGGATATAGGTCTATAGGGCTATGGGGCTACAGGGCTATAGGGCTATAGGGCTAAAGGGCTATAGTGCTATAGGGCTATGGGGCTAAGGGGCTATTGGGCTACAGGGCTATATGGCAAAAGGGCCATAGGGATGTAGGGTTATAGGGCAAAAGGGCTATGGGGGTATAGGGCCATAGGGCTGTTGGGCTATGGAGCTATAGGCCTATAAGGCTATAGGGCTATAGGGCTATGGGGCTATATAACTATAGGGTTATCGGGCTGTAGGGCTATAGGGCCATAAAGCAACGGGGCACCCGAGCACCTGGGCACCCATGCGGGCCGCGGCAATCGGTGGCAAAGCTCACCTAAACGTATAAATCTGATAGGACCCCTACAGAGGCAAACTCTGATTGGATAATCATCCGATCAAACAAAAAACCCCGAGCAACCCGGACAACCCCTGCTGATTCATGACGACAGGACGACCTACCCTGGACAACCCCTTGGACACCGAAGCGGGGATCTAGACAACCTGCTCTGGACAACTCCCCCTTGGACAAGCCTCCCCAGAATGTTCCTCCACGGGATACAGTGAACATGTACTTGTTTGGCGCTTCGACATGGGCGGAAGGGGGGGAGGGGGGGGTCTGGCAGAGACTCCACCTCCCTGAAACAGGCACCAAAGACAGCCAAGATCTACTCCATGGGCGAGGGGGGAGGAAGGGGGTGCGAGGGCCCGCGCCGATCGGCGAAACATGGAATAAAAAACGATCACAAATGCAAGCGCTGCTTGGGGAGTGGACTGCTACTCCTTCGTGGACGGAGGGGGAGGAGGAGGAGGAGGAGGAGGAGGAGGAGGAGGAGGAGGAGGAGGAGGAGGAGGAGGAGGGAGGAGGGGAGGAGGGAGGAGGGAGGAGGAGGAGGAGGAGGAGGAGGAGGAGGAGGAGGAGGAGGAGGAGGAGGAGGAGGAAGAGGAGAAGGCCCCTGCGAGGCGCGCGGCGCTCCTCGGCAGCTCCCCAGGCGCCCCAGGCGATGCCGAGGCGCGCCGAGTTCAGACACGCGAAGGGGCCGCGCATGCCCGTCACCTTGGAGAGGAGGAGGAGGAGGAGGAGGAGGAGGAGGAGGAGGAGGAGGAGGAGAAGGAGGAGGAGGAGGAGGATGGAGAAGGAGGAGGAGGAGGATGGAGGGAGAGGAGGATGGAGGGCAGTCGCCCTCCCTTCTCGACCGCCGGCGCTCTCCCCCCCCGAGAGGGGCAAGAGAGCCCAGAATCGGATCGATAAGGCGGATCGGCGATCGAAATGAATCGGATCGGCGGAAATCGGCAGCCGAGTCGGAAAAAGTCGAAGCAGCGGAACTCGGCAGAGTAGTCAGGCTCCAATGAGAAATCGAAACCCAAATCGCAATCGCAAGTCGAATCGTATCGGCATCGGAAGCCATCGAAGTCGAATCGAATCGGAGGAATCTAAGCGAACCCTGAGGGGTGGAGCAAGGCTCGAGCTCGACGGGGCTTTTCGTGTGCGTCTTGTTTCGGTTGTGCTTCGTCCTGTCCTGCGTCACGCCTCTGCTGCGAAACGGCATCAAGACGAACGTGGCCAACGACATCGCCAGAACACCGCGCAGCTCGAGCCCCGGCGTGGAGGATCGGGGCCGTCCAGGAGAAGGGCGTCCAAGAGGGGGGCTCGAGAAGCACGGCCCGCAGCACCTGCGCGGCCCACGGGACGCCAGGGCATCAACATGGGAAGAGGGGGCCATGACACCTGGACAGATACCATGGCCCCGGCCATGAGATCTACGGTAGGTTCGCGCGGCGTCGGCGCGCGCAGAGGTTTTTGACACCGTGTCGATTGTTCAACCTTGCATCGATCGCGGCTCCGATCGTTCAAGGTTGAATTCAGCCGGGTCCAGTGGCGTTACCGCGTCCCTCGGTGCTTCCGCGTCGCAGAACTCAACCTTGAACGCCTTCGCTGGCGTCGCCGGAGCGCCATCGCCGCGCGAACCTACCGTACCCCCCCTCTAGGCTCACGTCGGGCGTGTCCCCCTACAGGGGAATTTTCGCCGAAAAATAGAAAGTACCCCAAAATACCCCAAAAAGACAAACAAATACTCAAAACATAATCCACAGACTATGTTTGGAATATGTTTTGATTATTGTTGGGGTATTCTTTATTTTTCGTCGAAAATCCCCCTGAAGGGGGACAAGCCCGACTTAATTCTAGGCCCCGGTCATCATCCCCTCTTGGCCTTCCCTTCCGAGGGCCTTCTCTCCCAGGTGGCCACATCAGAGGTGGCCAGGGATAGCGGGGGGAGGCTGGGAGGAGGGAGGGGGGACATTTCGGGTTCGAGGTTCGAGGAGTTCGGGCGTTCGAGTTGGTTTTCGGCGGTTCTCCAGTCTCGGGGTGCTTCCCAGCAACTGCGCCTCGCCGAGATCTTTCTGGGCGTGCTTCGATCGTACCGAGAAGCCGCTGGAGACCCGAATGGTGGCTTGAGAACGAAGAGATTCAACGAACAGTCCCGAGGGCCTTCTTCCGCACGGCCGATGGGGAATCCAATGGAATCCGATCGATTCATCCGATGGATTTCCTAAGGAATCCTATGGATGGGGATGGCATGGGGAGGCTGGAAGGAGGGAGGGAGCTCCTGCTGCGGCTCCTTCTGCCATGACAGTCGCGCGTCATGCTGCGATCTGGCGGCGGGAGTTGCATTCAACGGAGTCGGGGGCTTAACCCTGGTAGCTTCAAGGCCCACGCAACACGGCCTGAGCGTGCGATTCTGGGCGGTTGTGCTTTTCGGCTTCGGTGCAACGAACATGCCGCGCGGCTTGCCAAGCAATAGACTGCGTTGCACCAGCACGCGTAACATCGAAGCATGATGCATTCGTGTTGGTGTCCAGCCCGTGCAACGCGTCCCTATCTGCTCCGCGCGTGGTGGCTACGAGCAGCAGTGCTGACGATACCGACGCCGCGGTGCCGAACGGCACGGTCAGTGCACCCCCTCCCCTCGATAGGCAGTGAGGTGCCACAACTCCTTGACCAGGCCGCGCATAAGAAACCCGAAATCCATGTCCCTATCATCCGCCACCGTCCCAGAGGCAGTGAGTGGAGTGCCTTCCGGCCCGATCCGAGCTGGCGCGCCCTGGGCGCTCTCTGGCGCCCCCTATAGAACTCCCCGCGAGACTCCTCCCGAAGCCCAGGACTGCCGCAGACCAAAAACGGCCTCCCAGATCGTGCTTGCGCCCGAGAAATGCTACTGGGGAGACAAAACAACACCGATACCGCTACTCCCCGGACCTCTCGCAGGGTGCGTTCTGACCTTGATCTCGGGACGGATCCAGCGGTGGCGACGAAGGTTTCCCGAGAAACTGGAAAACGGGAAAACGAGAAAAAGGGTAGTGGTATGGTCGACTTTGCGCAAGAGTGACCCTGGGCAACACGTAAACCGGGCGTCCCGGTGCAGGCGAATTAGACGAAACATAAAGCATATAAATAGTCAAACAATATTCAAAAACAATTCAAAAGAGTCAACAAATCGTCCCTAAACTATTTTTGCTTCCTGTAGAGGCCCGGCTTAAGACAATAGTGACGCTTGGTGCGCGGTTTCAGCGGACCGCGAACGGCCCATACCCAAGCGCGCGGGCCAGCGGTGGGGCCACCCCTGCGAGCTCGCACCAGGTCCCTCCGGCGAGAAGTCGCTCCTGAGCGTAGCTGATATGGATGCCTTTTTTTTCCCCTCCGTTTCTTGCTGAGAAAAAATGGGTAATATGGGAACGGACAGCGATGTACCACAACAGGTCGTGCGAGAGACCAGTAGGCATCCAGCCGACTTGCTGTCCTGCGAACGTGGCCGAAACCCGGGCCGCAGGTTCGTGAATCGAGCATGGAGCGCGGCGGGGAGCAGAGGCCCTGTCGTCCTCCGCATTACCGGAGCATTTTCTCAGGGTGGGAGGCTCAGGGTGAAATCCATATGGGCTTGTGCACCTCGAAGCTCGACCCGTCCTGCGAGTCACATTTTGCGAATTCGAGCCTGGAGCACCCATCGAAACGGCATCGCCGATTTCACCCTTTGCCCTCCGCCCCAAAGAAAATGCCCGGATCGCTTCTGCTCTGAAGGGGCCCTAGGACACGCAAGTCAATACGCACAAATAAAAGAGCTCCCAATCTTTTCCCATATCTTTTGGGTTCCTGTCTTCCCCCCCACTTACCATAGTTTCCCATATTTCCCTACCTAGGCTCTGCCTAGAGGGTTCTTACTCTATTAGCTTAAAAGGGCCGGGCAGTGTCCCTCGCCCCGGGCGGTTCCCCCGGTCCCCGCCCCGCGGTTCCCCCACTTGCGCCCCCTTACCTTAGCTTTGCGTATCTCATCTTAGCTTAGCTTAGCTTAGCTTCATCATAGCTTCGCGTAGCTGTAGCTTAGCTTACCTTAGCTTAACTAAGCTACAGCAACAGCAACAGCAACAGCAAAGCAAAGCACTAGCAACGCAAAGCTAAGCAAAAGCAAAAGCAAAGGAAAAGCAAAACAACAACGATGTGCAACAGTACGATCAGAGAGCCCACCCGGTGAGCGAATGCAAAAACATGCGCGTGTGTGTGTGCGAAGGCAAAGCAAAAGCAAAACCAAGCAAAAGCAACAACAAGCAAAAACAATGGCAACTACGACGATGAGGAAGAGGAGGACGGCGTTTACCGTTACTACTGATGCTGCTTTCCTAGGGGCTCCAACTCCTAGGTAGGGTCGCACTGGGGTAATTTCCTTGGGTATCGACGATTCACTTGTGTCTGCGTGTTTTTGTCCCTCCTGATGCTGTCAGTGGTCGGCGTGCGTCTGCGGGCTTTCGCCGGGCCGCCGCCGAAGCGGGCGGGCGCTGCCGCAGCCTTCGCCGCCGCCGCCCCCTCGCGCTCGCGTGCGCCCCTGGACGTTTTTTTGTCGCGCCCGGCCGCCGCCCGTGGCCGCCCCCCGCGGGCTGGCTGCGCCGCGCGCGGCTCTTGCGCCGCAGGCGCTGCGCCGCGCGGAGTGCACCGCAGAGCGTCGACGAGCGCGCTCCGCCGCTCGCGGAGTCACTGCTCGCGAGTGGCCTGGGTCCGCGGGGGGGAATCCACGAGAAATTGCGTCGAAGCAGACGTGTAAGAATGTTTCGGACGCTTGCGAGTAGGCACTTTGCGACTGGTGGAACGCGCTCGGCGATAGTAGCAAAGAGGGAAACAAAACAATGACATAAACACGAAAACGTGGAGGTGTGGCGCCGGAGGCGCCGCCAGGGGGCCCAGCGCGGATCCGAAAAACCCGCGCGGACCTCAGAGTTTTTATGTTTATGCCACTCTTCGTTCCCCAAGAAGAGAAGCCATCGGGAGATGGTCAGCCCTGGGGCTGACGCAGAGGCATGCGCGACCAGTGCCTCATGCCATCACAGTGGCCAATCAAATCCCGGCGTCGGCGCCCTGAGCCAACGCGGCCGCGGACGCGCTCGCTCCCGCGTCTGCCTCCGCTCGCTGACGCGGCGGACAATCCCCTCGAACTCGCGCGGTCTGCGCCAGTTGGCTTGCCCCGCGTAGCTTGCACCGCGCGGCCTGCGCCCAACGGCTCATGCATCCAGAGCGCGAGACAAATCTTGGTTCGGGGCCCGCGCTGGCAAACGTGGGGCTTGAAAGCGACGGTTGGTTTTGGATGGGGAGAACCCAACTGGCCTCGCGAGCCCTCTTGTGACCAAGTGGCCATGGAGACCGCCGCGAGGCCCCCGAGAGCCTCGCAGAGGCGCCCGGGAAGGCCCGAAGAGGCTCCCAGACAACGCAGAGATGCCTCCAAAAGGCCCCCGAGAGGCATCCCAACAGGCCCCGAAAAAGGCATCCGCGACCAGGGCGCGGTGGCGGGATGGGCCGAGCCGAAGAGCAGTATATGCAAGTTTGCTTGGGCGCTTCGCGCCGCGCGCTTTGGCCCATCGGGAGAGAGAGAGAGAGAGAGAGACAGAGAGAGAGAGAGAGACAAAGAGAGAGAGAGAGAGAGAGAGAGAAACAAACGAGAAAGAGAAATACAGAGAGAGAGAGAGATAAACAACAACAAAACGAAGAGAGAGAGAGAGAGCCAGAAAGAGAGAGATAGAGAGAGAGAGAACAAGAGAGAGAGAGAGAGAGAGAGATAGAGAGAGAACACAAAGAGAGAGAGAGAGAGAGAGAGAACAGAGAGAGAGAGAGAGAGAGAGATATGCAGACATACATACATACATACAGACAGACAGACAGACAGACAGAGAGAGAGAGAGAAAAAAGAGAGAGAGAGAGAAAAAAAAAAAAAAAAAAAAATAGAGAAAGAGAGAGAGAGAGAAAGAAAAAGAGAGAGAAGAGAAAGAGAGAGAGAGAGAAACAAAAAAAAGAGACAGAGACAGAGACAGAGGCAGAGACACAGAGAGAGACACAACACAGAGAGAGGAAACAAAGAGAGAGAGAGAGAGAAAGAGAGAGAAAGAGAGAGAGAGAGAGACAACAAATCTACATAGAACAACAAAGCAAACGCCAACAAACAACAACCAACATGTTTTTTTCTGCCCCCTTTTCGTTGTCGTCGTTTTCTTTATTTTCCTTCTGCCCCCTTTCCCTCCTCCTCCTCGCGCGCCCTCCTCGTCGTCGCCCTTCCCGGCGCAACTCCCCCAATCCCCCTTCCCAATGTTTGGTCGAAGCGCGTCCGCGGGAGGTCTCCAGGAGGACCTGCGGAAGGCTGTTTTGGAGCTCCTTTGGGGGCCTCTGGAGGCCCCCCCCCCGGCGCCCGAAGCTCGACGCGGAATCCCAAACCCCCGACGTCGTGATTTTTTTACAACGTCGACCCCCAGAGGTCTGGGCCCCTTCCCCAGGACCGGTTTTTCGTCCCGAGTCGTTTTTTGACGGCCCCGAGGCCCGGCGAGGGCCTCCAGAGGGCGAAAATAACGAAAAACCTCCCGTCGTGATTTTTTCGCGACGCGAGGAGGTCTGGGATGTCCTGGGGGCCCGGGCCCTCTTGGGGCCGCCCTCGGGCCCTCGCGAGAGCTTTTCTGGCCCGCTGCGGCGGCAATTCCGCGGGGGCCGACGCGGCGGCCGCCGGGCCTGGGACAGGCGCGCATCCTTCAAGACCACGGGCCCCTCGCTGGCCAAGCCGATGAACATTCGAGGGCGCCCCCCCCCACGATGCGCGCGAGCGAGCGCTCGACGGGCGCGAAGAACGCCGGGGGGCCTTCCCCGAGCCGACCTCGACATTATGGATGTTTTCCTTCGTTCCGTCGTGAAAGTAGGCGCAAACTTCTCGAGCTGAATGCGTGATTGACGTCGTTATTCGCAGCGTTCGTGTTCACATTGCTCAGAGAAAGCTGTGGAATTGCGGCGCGTAGGCGATGCGCCCCCAGTCGCGGCTGCATGTGCGTTGAGCGACATGCGCGACAGATGCAATGCGCGACTCAGCTGGCCGGCCGAGGAGGGCGGGGAAGGCTGCGCGGGGGCGCTTTTCCTGAAGCGCACGCCGCCGAGGGGGCGCGCTCCTCTCCGCAGCGGGCCCCGCCGGCCCTCAGTGGGCGGGGGTGGCGGGGGGGGGGGGCGGCGGGGGGCGCGTTCAGAGCGGCTCCCCCCGCGGCCCCCCGCCGCGGCGTTGCCACGCGCGGGCGGGCGTCGGCACTTCGACTGGCGCCCCGAGTCCGCGGCGGGGCGCGCCAGACAGGTTTGGCACGCCCCGAAAGCCAAGGGCAGACTTCGCCCCCCCCCCATGGGCCACCTCGGGCCCCTGCGGCGCCGCCCGCGAAAAACTTGCGCGGCGCCGGCGGAAAAGAGGGGGCGCCCCTGCCGCGGCTTTGCGGGGCGCGCCAAAGCGCGCCAGCGAGGCCCGCCAAGTCGCGATGTTCGCGCCGGCGCCCGCCGCCCACCGCGCGGCTCATAACGCCGGCGGCCCGCCGAACGCCCCGGCCCGCCGGCGCGCGCAGGGCGCGGCCCCGAAACGCGCGGGGGTGCGCGCGGGGCGCAGCCCCGAAGCGGCCCGCCTGTTCAATCTCCACGCTTCCATCTCCTCCGATCATCGCGCCGCTGATCGCTGCGGCCCCGGCTGCTGTTCCAGCCCCGCCAGCTGCCTGGGCCCCGCCCCGAGCTCTGCGATGCGCCGCTGTCGCGCGATTCAAAACGCCAGGGGGGGGGCCGGAGGTCCCGCCCCCGCCGCGGGCCCGAAGTTGACGCTCGGACATTGCCGGGGAGGGCGCGGCAGACGGATGTCTGTATGCTCGCGCCTGGTAGAGAGATACCGCCATATCAAGCATTGGAAGCACCAGTCGCGCGCCACGCGCGGAGCGGGGTCCTCTGCTGCAGCCCCCGCAACGTAGGCTGCGCCTCGCGGCGACGAAGTGCGGCCCGTCGATCTGGCGGCCCCTGGCTTCGGCGGCGCTTCTGGGCGCCTCGCGGCCCCCCGCCCTCGGTCGACGTCCGCGCCGTGGCGGGCCGCTCTCTAGGCGGGGCTGAACGCGGGCGCAATCCGCCGCGATGTCCTCGAGCGCCTTGGTCGGGGGAGCTGCCGGCGCAGTCAGCTGGCGCCTGGTCCCCCACTGCGGTCGCCGTCGAGTCAATGCCCTCCGCCGGTTTCCAATGTTCTGCAACCTCGCGCTCCATTTCGCCATTGAGTGCCGCGTGCGCCGGGAATTTGTCAGGGGCGCGCTGCGCGGCCAACCGCTGCCCCCAGTGAATCGACGCTGTCTCGGCGCCCGCGGCGGCGGAGCACGCGCGGCCCCAATCGAGAGGTTCAAGGATGAACGAATCATTCTCTCGGAGGGCACTCCGCCCGCGAATGTGCGGCCGCCAAATGCGCGGTGGCGCGGGCAATTTAGGGCCAGGAGCAAGAGTGCGGGAATGTTCTTGGAACTCCATCCAGCGCTTTCCAAATGTCTGGGCATTCTTCCGCTGCCGGGCGTGGATTTCCGCGGGCGCCGCGTCGTCGCGCAACGCAGGGCGCCATGCGAGCGCGACCGTGACGTTGCGCTGGGGCGCCGTCTTGCCCTGGAGGGCACGATCGCGGCGAAACAGAACTCCCTTTGCACCTTTGCAGTCGGTTGACGCCGTCTACTCTCGGCCTCCTCGACTCGCTCCTCTGTCCTTCGCCCCTGCGCGGAAAGCGTCGCTGCCATCGGTGTCGCAGGGCCGGGGGCGCAGTCCTGATCGGCGATCGCATCGGGCGCCTTCCGGGGCCCTGTCTCGCGCCGCGGCCTCGATGGCTTCAGTGGGATGAGGGGGCTCGATCCTCTGGGGGAAGCGCGCGAGTGCCCAGAGATGAAGGCAGTGGAGTATGTCGAGACGGCCCCTGCGCGCATTCGAACAGATAGGATAGCCGTCGTCCCCAGGCGGGGGCAGGAGTTGCTTGGCCCTCTATTCGCCTGGCGCTGGGGCATCCTCATCGTCGCCAGCTCGACGGGGCGCCTCTCGGCGCGTCGCGAAGTCAACGCAGCTCAAGTCAAGAGTCGGGCTGACCTTCGCTCCATGGAAAAGTCGTTCGACTGCCGCGGCCCACGACGCAGTCGGGATCTGACGCCAGCAGCATCATGACGCGAAAAATCCGGTGGACGCCCCCCAAAACCGGCCTGACTTCCGACGGCAGGGAGCCATCGGGCACAACCCAGAGCTCGGCGCCGCCGAAGATTCACCGAAAAACTGTCGCGGGGTAGCGACCAGACAGTTCAAGAGGGCCATCCACGTGGAAAACGCGCGTCCAGACCCTCCGCGGCATATCCTCTGGACCACCCATTCGGCCGCAGTTGGCGCGGGAACTGATCGGGGCGGTCGCCGGGCAGGGCCCTGGAACTCCGACGAATGATGCGCGTAGCTCCGTCGGGTGATTCGCCGCTCGCGTGGGGAGCGCAATCATGCGTCGGCAATGCTTGGTCTCTCCAGTGTCCCTCTGGGGCAATCATCATCCCGGCCGTGGGCTGCCGGGCGGATGAAGGGTCGAACGGGGCCGCGATAGCTGTCCGTCGATATGACAGTCCGCGCGCTCGCACCGGAAGTGGGGCCGCTCGGGCGGCGCGACCCGCGGGGAACGCCCGCGGTTGGCCCGAAGCAGAAGCGATGTCATCGCGGGCGGCTCGACGCCGGGGCCGTCGACGGCGCGGCCGTCGCGAAGCCGCTCGCGCCCGAGACTTCCGCCCCGGAGCGGGGGCTTGGCGACGGCGGGCCCGCGGTCATCGTTGACCCTAACGCCGAGAACACGCGCGGCGTTCTTCCCAGACCCTCGACGTCGTAATTTTTTCACAACGTCGACCCCAGAGGTCTGGACCCCTTCACCGGGACCGGTTTTGCATCCTGAGTCGTTCTCTGACCGCCCCGAGGCCCGGGAATGGCCCCCGGAGGCCGAAAATAGCGAAAAACCTCCCGTCGTGATTTTTTCACGACGCGAGGAGGTCTGGGTTGGGCAAAAGGCCTCGGCGTCGCCGTCGCCGTCGCCATCGCCGTCGCCGTCGCCGTCGTCTCGGGGAGGGAGGGACGCCCGCTGTCTCGACCTGGCCCTCCACCGAGGCCCAGACACCCCGGCGATCTGACTTTGCTTCAGTGCGCGGCCCCAGGAGGTCCCGACCCCTCCCTGGGGAGGGCCTTTCGCCCTGGGCGCGCGAGAAGCGGGCCCGAGGCGTATCATGCCCCTCCTTGCGTTCCGTCTCGCTTGCCCGCTGCGCTCCCGCCAGCTCTATGGCCAGCGAGCCCGAGCGCGCAGCGTCCCCCTTCCCCGATATTGCAGCGCGCGCAGGAGGAGGAGGAGGAGGAGGAGGAGGAGGAGGAGGAGGAGGAGGAGGAGGAGGGGGAGGAGGAGGAGGAGGAGGGAGGAGGAGGGAGGAGGAGGAGGAGGAGGAGGAGGAGGAGGAGGAGGGAAGCCTCTCTGTGCGCAGCCCGACGCCTTCCCAGAAGAGAAGAAGGAGGAGGAGGAGGAGGAGGAGGAGGAGGAGGAGGAGGAGGAGGAGGAGGAGGAGGAGGAGGGAAGCCCTCTCTGTGCGCAGCCCGACGCCTTCCCAGAAGAGGAAAAGGAGGAGGAGGAGGAGGAGGAGGAGGAGGAGGAGGAGGAGGAGGAGGAGGAGGGAAGCCCTCTCTGTGCGCAGCCCGACGCCTTCCCGAAGGAGGAGGAGGAGGAGGAGGAGGAGGAGGAGGAGGAGGGGGAGGGGGACAGAAGGAGGAAGGAACGCCTGCGACGCACAACAGGGCGACGTCCGAGCCCGCACGCCCGAGGACGCCCCAGAGAGGGCGCCCCAATGCCCTGGGAGAAGCCCGGGGGCAGAATAGGAACAGGGCGGCGACGCGAGGCCCGCCGAAGTTTGAATGGGGCCCCGGGGCGCACAAGCAAATCCACACGATTCCTCCTCCTCGTCCTCCTCCTCCTCCCCTCCCCCTCCCCTCCTCCTCCTCCCTCCTCCTCCTTCCTCCTCCTCCTCCTCCTCCTCCTCCCACTCCTAGCCCTTTCGATCAGGGTCGGCGGCGCCGGCCGTCAGGCCTCTCCAATCGAGCCGCGACAGAAACAGGGGGGGCCACCTCAGTCCTGGGACTGGGATGGGCCGCTGCGGGGCGCACGCGTGGCCCCGCTGGCGCGCGCGCGTGGCCCCGCTGGCGCGCACGCGTGGCCCCGCTACGCGCGTGGCCCCGCTGGCGCGCGCACGTGGCTCCGCTGGCACGCACGGGTGTCGCCGCTGGCGCGCACGTGCGGCGCCGCTGGCGCGCGCGCGTGGCGCCCCTGGCGCGCGCGCGCGGCGCCGCTGGCACTCGCGCGCGGCGCTGCTGCGCGCGCGGGCGGCGCCGCTGGCACGCGCGCGCCCCGCTGGCACGCGCGCGCGCGGCCAGCGGCGCCGCAAAGCCTTCCTTTGGACGTGTTGAGGGCGATGCTGGACCCAAATCTGGCCGGCCTCAGCCTTACCCGGGACGGAAGAAGTAGCCTGCCCCTCTTCCGTTCATGCGGCAGCCCCGACATTGCCGTTCCCATATGTGCTCAGGTATTCCAGTTGGGTGGCTGCATACTTCGAGCAACTCTGCTACGTGTACTTCAAGTTCCTGAGGCAGAGCAACTTCTGAGGGGTGCCCTTTCTTACCTCTTCGGCCACGTTCCAACGTGAGCCCATCTTAGGCCGCGATTGCTGCACCAGGCCTCTAAGCAGCCTGACTCGTTTGTTTTTCTTGTGGCTGGGCAGCCCCCAGTCTTTTCCATTTCACGCGCGCGCGCGGCGCCGCTGGTGCGCAAGCGGGGCGCAAGCCCCCCGCATGGCACGCAGCGATGCGCTGCAATGTTTGGACCGCGCAGCGCCACCACCGACCCAGCGAGGTCGATATCGGGGCCCGCCCGCAGCTATCGGGCGTCGCCGAAGCGGGCGGCGAGCCCAGCCCAGAAATCGAGCCCCGAAAGGAGCAGGGCTGGCTCGCCCATGGGGGCCGCGCAGCGCCGCCACAGCCCAAGCGAGACCGATATTGGAGCCCGCCTGCAGCTATCGGGCGTCGCCGAAGCGGGCGGCGAGGTCAACCCAGAAATCGAGCTGCGACAGAAACAAGGGGGGCCCACCTGGGGCGGGCCGCTGCCTGCCCCCAGAGACCCCCGAGATTCCCATGCGGGATGCATGCGTGGCCCCGCTGGCACGCACGCGCGGCCCCGCTGGCCGCGCGCGCGTGGCCCCGCTGGCGCGCGCGTGTGGCCCCGCTGGCACGCGCGCGCGGCGCCGCTGGCGCGGGCGCGGGGCGCCGCTGGCACGCGGCCACGGGCCCCGCGGGCACGCACGCGCGGCGCCGCTGGCACGCGCAAGCCTGGCCCCGCTGGCACGCACGCGTGTGCCCCGCTGGCGCGCGCGTGGCCACGCTGGCGCGCGCGCGTGGCCCCGCGCGCACGCGCGCGCGGCGCCGCTGGCACGCAAGCGCGCGCTCTGGCACGCGCGCGCGGCCCCGCTAGCTAGCACGCGTGGCCCCGCTGGCGCGCGCGCGCGGCCCTGCTGGCGCGCGCGCGTGGCCCCGCTGGGGCGCACGCGTGGCCCCCCGCGCGCGCGCCGATCGTGGCCCCGCTGGGGCGCACGCGTGGCCCCGCTGGCACGCGCACACACCGCCCGCGGCGCCCGACCGACAAGGCGCGGCGCCACACCACCCCAGGCCTGACAAGCCCCGCGCACGGTCATCGCGCGGCCACCGCCGTCGCGATGCGCAGGCGCTGCCCAGGGGCGGCGCAGCGAGTGCTTCGGGGCACGCGTAGGGGGCCCTGTGGCCTAACGGATAAGGCGCTGGTCTTCGGAACCAAAAATTGCAGGCTCGAGTCCTGCCAGGGTCATATGCGCGCAGGCGGGCAGCGCGGAGCCAGCAGCGGCAGGGCCGCTGCCATGTTGATTGCCTTGCGGACATTTTTTCTTCTTGCCTGCGAGCGTTTCAGTTGCGCGGCTGGGCCGATACCTCAGTGGTCTCATAGCTCAGTTGGTCAGAGCATTCGGCGAATAGCCGAAAGGTCCGCGGTTCAAGCCCGCGTGGGACCATTTGCAGCGCATTTGGCCTAGCGTGCCGGGCAGGCTGCAAAAGGCTGGCCAGCAGGAGCGCCGCAGAAGTGGGAGCGCAGGCAGTGGCGACCCTCGCCCCATGCACTGCAGCACGCAGGGCCCCCTTGGCCTAATGGACAAGGCGTCGGACTTCTAATCCGAAGATTGCGGGTTCGAGTCCCGCAGGGGGTGCTACTTGGGCTGGGTCCGAAGATGCGCAGGCGCTCGACATGGGGCAGCATGCACACACCTGGCTGAAGCCCCGCGGATGCATTCCTATCACTAGCCGCGATAGCTCAGCTGGGAGAGCGTCAGACTGAAGATCTGAAGGTCCCGGGCTCGATCCCGGGTCTCGGCACTTTGCAGCGGCGCGGGGGTCTTTGCGCGCGGGGCCAGGCCCTCAACTCGGCACCCCCTCGGGCCCGGCTGAGTTTCGCCGAGCGCGTGTCCAACGCCCGGCTTTCAAGCGCACGCGGGGGGGACACATGCAAGGGGCACATGGTGTAGTGGCATCACATCCGCTTCGCATGCGGAAGGCCCTGGGCTCAAATCCCAGTGTGTCCATATGGCGAGCATATTAGCGCGCCGCCGATCGAAGGCGGGGTGGACAGAGAGAGAGGGAGAGAGAGAGAGATAAAGCAAAACAGCTTCAATGCAAACGTGCTCGCGCAAGCTGTCACGCGCGGAGACAGCCCTGGCCGCGCGCACGCAAAGCTATTCCCTGTGGGGCTCGAGCCCAAGACCTATGGCTCATAGGACCATCGCTGTAACCACTGAGCTAAGGGAACATCTGCTGCGCGGGCCCCCCTGGCGCGCCGCGGCGAGCGCCGCGCCTCGCGACGCTGCGCGGGGCGCAGCCCCGCCCCCTCTGCCAGCTGCGCGTGGCCCGAGAGCGCGCCCTCCCCATGGGCTGGGGCAGTGCCGTCCCTGGGGCCCCCTCTCCTCGGCAGCTTGTTGGCCGCTGCCCCGTCTGGGGGGCCATGGCGATCGTTGGCTGTCGACATATGATGGCGACGCGCGCGGGCGGCGCCGCGCGCGCGCCCACGCAGCTCGCGGCATCAAACTCCCCAGCCCCCGCAGGCGCGTGCCCCGTGCAGCCCGCCTGGGGGCGGCCGCGGCGCTGGCGCGGGCGGGGCGGCGGGAGCTCGGGGCGCAGGGGCAGCGGCGCGAAGCCCCCCGCGGCGCCCCACAGCGCGGCACGGGGGCGGACGACGCCGCTCGGGGTATTCGGAGGCGCTGGCAGCGAGCGGCGCAGGGGCAGATGCGCCAGCGGCCGCTCGGGGTCTGCGGGGCCCTGCCCTGGGGCGCGGGCCGCAGAGGCGAGGCGGGGGGGGGGGCAGGGCGCGGGAACGATGCGGGGGGGGGCGCGAGGGTGGGCGCAGGAGCGGACGCGCAGACGGCTGCCCTGTCCTGGGGCGCTGGGCGGCTCAGGGCGGGCAGCGGGCGCGGAAGCGCTTGCGGCTCCTCCGCGGGCGCGGGGTGTAGGAACGCGGGGTGTAGGAACGATGGGAGGAGGGGGGGGGGGGGGGGCGGGTGTAGGAACGAGGGGGAGGGGGGGGGAAGGGGGGCGCGGGGTCGGATTTGCAATGACGGCCCCGACCTGGGCGCAGGGTGTAGGAACGAGGCGGAGGGGGGGGCGCGGGCGTAGGAACGAGGCGGGGGGGGGGTGGAGGGCGCGGAGTGTAGGAACGATGAGGGGGGGGGGGGAGGGGGGCGCGGGGTGTAGGAAACGATGTGCGTGTGTGTGTGTAGTGTGTGTGTGTTGTGTGTGTGTGTGTGTGTGTGTGTGTGTGTGTGTCGTGTGTGGGTGTGTGTGTGTGTGTGTGTGTGTGATGTGTGTGTGTGTGTGTGTGTGTGTGTTTGTGTCGTGTGTGTGTGGGGGGGGGGGGGGGGGGGGGGGCGCGCGCGGCGTGTAGGAACGGGGGGGTGGGGTGGTTGGGGGGGGAGGGGTGGGGGGGGGGGCGCGCGGGCGGATTGCTCTGACAGCCCGACCTGGGGCGCAGGTGTGTAGGAACGAGGCCGGGGGGGGAGGGGGGCGGGGTGTAGGAACGAGGGGGGCAGGGGGGGCGCGGGGTCGGATGCACTGACGGCGCCCACCTGGGGCGCGGGGCGCGGCAATGAGGCGGGGGGGCGCGAGAGTGGGCGCAGGGGCGGGCGTGCCGACGGCCGCCCTGCGCTGGGTGTAGGAACGGGGGGGGGGGGGGGCGCGGGATCGGATGCACTGGCAGCCATGACCTGGGGGCGCGGGGGGGCGCGGCAGCGACCGGGGGGGGCGCGAGTGCGGGCGCAGGGGCAGATGCGCCGACGGCCGCTCGTCCTCGGGGCGCGGGGAGGGGGGGGGCGAGGGAGGAGCGGGGGGTCGGATGCGCTGACAGCAGCCCTGCCCTGGGGTCGCGCGCGGGGTGTAGGAGCGAGAGCGGGCGCAGGGCCGAAAGCGCTGGTGGCCCTTCTGCCCTGGCGCGCGGGTTGCAGGGGCGAGGCTTGCGGCGCGCGGGTGGGGGGGGGGGGGGCGCGGGGTCGCCGGATGCACTGACAGCCCTGCCTTGGGGCGCGGGGTGTAGGAACGAGGGGGAGGGGGGGGGGCGCGGGCCCTGGGGCGCGGGATGCATTGGCGGCCTTCTGTCCTGGGGCGCAGCGGCGGCAGCGCTGGCGCCGCTTCCCTCACCGCGCACACGTCCTGTGGAGTAGGCGAGGCAGGGCAAAGGCGAATTCAACAAAAATTAAAAATTTCCCCAAACAAGCAACAAACAAACAAAAAAACAGAGGTCCGCTACCCACCTCGCAGCAAGGCCCCTCCCCAAATCCGACCACCCGGAATCGAGCCAGGGACTATCTGATATCTGCAATCTCTACAGACAGATGCTCTACCAACTGAGCTATAGCCGGCGTGGCGTCTCCAGGGCGGGCGCCGCGGTGAGCTCTTCGCGACTGCGCGCGAGAAAGGAAAAAGACAGGAGACTCCGATGGCGACCCTGGCAGGACTCGAACCTGCAATCGTCAGTTAGATCCTGGCGGCCAGAGGCCATCGAGAGCAGACTCATGCCTTATCCATTAGGCCACAGGGTCTTTATCTTGGAGGATGGCCCTGCACGGCCCGCGCGCTGGAGCATTGCCATGCACCGAGCGGAGTGGCGCAGTGGTTAGCGCGTTGGGCTCATAACCCAAAGGTCCGTGGATCGAAACCACGCTCCGCTATGTCCCCCTGCGCCCGAGCGCCAGGCGCGGAGGAGTCCGAGCGCGCTCTTGGGGTGGCACGACCACGCATTCAAGACAGTGCGTCCGAGCGGCTAAGGAGATGGACTCGAAATCCATTGGGCTCTGCCCGCAGGGGTTCGAATCCCCTCGCTGTCGACTTGGCAATTGGCCCGCGGCCAGCCACCAGGTCACAGGTGGGCGGGCAGCAGCAGTGCGCGCCGCAGCGGTGGCCCGCACAAGTGGCAGCGGTCGGCGCGCTGGCCAGGGTCGCGCGGGCCCGCGTTTGCGTTTGCGGTGAGTGCGCAGAGTGCGACTGCGAGGTTTTGCGACAAAATACACCTGGCCAGGATCGAGCTGGCGACCTTCAGCGTTTGGGGCTGACGCCATAGCCACTAGACCACAGGTGCACGCGTTGGTGCTGCGCCCGCACAGCGGCCCATGCACGGGGCCAGCCAGCGCCGAGGCCCTGGGCGTGAGCGCGGCGCGGCACGGGGGGGCATCAGCGCAAACTCGCAGGCCCAGCGCGCTCCGTAGGCAGTGACACTTTGGCCGAGCGGTTAAGGCGTCAGCCTGCTAAGC
The DNA here is from genome assembly GCA_963575745.1 of Prorocentrum cordatum. Classification (NCBI taxonomy): domain Eukaryota; class Dinophyceae; order Prorocentrales; family Prorocentraceae; genus Prorocentrum; species Prorocentrum cordatum. The sequence goes on from CAUYUJ010020001.1 coordinate 107,049, forward strand.
CGATGGGGTCTCCCCGCGTGGGCTCGAATCCCACAGGTGTCGATTTGCCATGGCGCTCGCCGCTCTCGACCCAGGCAGCGAGAGACCTCGAAGACCGCGGGCAGGCGCGCGGCTCCACGAGGAGGAAATGAGCCCCCTTGTGGGGATCGAGCCCACGACCATGCGCTTACGAAGCGCATGCTCTGCCAGCTGAGCTAAGGAGGCGCTAGTTCGTCATCGCGCTCATCGCGTCCCTGCGCGGGGGCGCCCGCGCGCGCGCCATGTCGCGGCATGGGGCGGGGAGGGGGGGGGGGGGGGCTGCCCCAGGTGCCGCGACGTGCCCCAGCAGCGCCGCCCCAGCGGAGCCGCCGTTTGCGGGGCGAGCTGCAGGGGCCGTGCGCACTCGGATGTCAGTTTGCCCGAATGGTTAAGGGGGTGGACTTAAGATCCACTGCAGGTAACTGCGCGTGGGCTCGAACCCCACAGCTGACACGCTTGCATATACTGCGCCGCGCCCCTCGAGACATATACGCGCGAAGCCGCGGCGGGCTTCCAGGGGCGGACTGACCGCCAGGGGCGCACCGACGCACGCGCGCGCACACAACCACACGCGCATCACGCAAACACGCGGCACATATGCACACGCGCCACACACACATCACACACACACGCGGCACAGATGCACACGCGCCACACACACACGCAGGAACACATACACAGCGCCCTGCTCACCCCATATCATTGCAGGCGATCAGCCTGCTGGGAGCTGATCAGTCCTAGGGACACCCCACACACTCATGGTACTCCTAGGCCTGCGATGTTCTGCTCAGCATTCCGCGCATCACACCTCCACCTCACCAAGGCACCGCAGCCATGTAAGAGGTCGAGAAATGCTCCCACAGACATGGGGCGAGCGGACGCAGGCCCAGAAAACGTTGCGATCTACGCGCGCGCAGGCGCGCCATCCGCGCGTCGCGCGGGCTTGGGGTTTGCGCGGTGCCCTCGCCGATGCGGTTGCCAGCCGAGGCGGCGGCCGCAGCGGGGGCGCTGCGCAGGCGGTGGGCCGCGCCATTGCAGTTGCGAGGCGTGCCCCCGGCAATCTGGCAACCTGCAAGGCCACCCGCGACGCGCGCCCGCGCGCTCGGAGCGCGGCGCGGCGCTTGAACCTGGGGGCGCCGCGCGACAGACGTACTTGCGCAGGGCCAGTCCAGTTGGCATCTGTCACTGTGAACTAGGAGGTGGAGCAGTTGCAGCTCCTGTGCATGCTTCCCAGACCATGTGGAGGATGTGCCCCATGCAATCTGGCAGCCTGCAAGGCCTGTGCTCTGCAGAGGGCGCTGATCTGCCAGGTGGCCTCCCCGGCATAGGCTCAGGCTGGCAACAGGGCAAGCAAGACTGGGGACTGCCAGCAGTGATGGGAGAGCATGTCTGAATGGGACTGGTGGAGCCTCTGTACAGGACAGTAGCCGCCAACTCCTCCTATCCATTGTCTTGGGGAAGCCCGCGACCGCGGCGCAGAATTCGCACCCCAGCGGCCGCTCACGCGCGCGAGCGCGGCCGCGAGAGCGCCGCGTCGGGCGGTGGGCGACAGTGCGCACAAGAGGGCACACCCGGATTCGAGCCAGGGACCTGCTGATCTGCAGTCGGCCGCTCTAACCACTGAGCTATGTACCCATTTGTGCTCCGCGGCGCCGATGGGCCTCGCCTGAAGCCGCGAAGCGCGGCGGGGGTCAGCGGGGGCGCGCCCCGAGCTCGACGCGGGCGTCGCGCCTGCCTGAGTCGCGAGCCCTCGCGACCTCGCGAGCGCGGGCCGCCGCTGGGCACGGGCGGGGGGTGGCGCGGCAAGGCGGCCGCAGGGGTCGATGAGTGAACCAGGAAGTGGCAAGAAATGGACGCACTGGGGATTGAACCCAGGGCCTCCCGCATGCTGAGTGGGTGTGATACCATTACACCATGTGCCCACGTGTTCAACGCGCCCGCGCATGACCACTCAACCCGCGCCGCGCCCCGCCGCGCCAGGGCCGCTGGGGGCGCTGCGGGAACGGCGCGCTGCGCCGTGGGATCGGTTCTTTCATCAAGCACCCATGGTCTAGTGGCTATGACGTCAGCCTAACACGCTGAAGGTCGCCAGCCCGATCCTGGCTGGGTGCATATATTCGCGACGCGTCCATCTGCGCGCGCCGCGCGCGGCGCCAGCCTGCGCTGCGTCGCCGCTCGGCGCCAGCTGCCCGCCCGCAGGGGGCGGGGGAAACCGATGGCAGGGCCGCGGCCGCGACGGACGCACCGCCACGCGCGCGGCGCGGCGATCGGGGGAGAGAGCGAGAGAGAGAGAGAGAGAGAGAGAGAGAGAGAGAGAGAAAGAGAGAGAGAGAGAGAAAGAGAGAGAGAGAAAGAGAGAGAGAGAGAGAGAAAGACACACACACACAAAACACAAGCACACACACACACGCACACATACGCACATATCTGCACACATGCCTATGCAGGTCTACATGTAGCTGTGCATATTCATGGGCATTCAAATGCATATCTACACGCGCGCACATGCCAACATGCATGTGCCTGCACACCGATGCCCACACCTTCCACAGAGGGGGTGTGGGGCGGGGGGGCGGGGGGGGCGTCCCGACAGACGGGGCTGCGCGCCCAGGCCACCCTTGCCAACGACCAACCAGCCGCGCGCGGCGGCATCGTCGCGCATCAAGTGACAGCTGCGGGGTTCGAACCCACGCCCTTGCGGACTGGCGCCTGAAGCCAGCGCCTTAGACCACTCGGCCAAACTGTCAGTGGCTGCCACTGCTGCCACTTAATGCTTGCCTGGGCCGCGCCGACTGGCCCGCGCAGGCGTCTGCTGCTTCCTGAGAGAGGAAGCGCGGCTTCCGCCGTGGGGCGTCTGTGTGTGGGGGTGTGGGGAGTGGGGGTGGCTATCTTTGCCTGGGCGCGTGGACGCACGTGGATCGACATCATTCCCGCCACTTGCCAGATGCCCGCCGAGCTCAGTCGGTAGAGCGCAAGGCTCTTAACCTTGTGGTCGTGCGTTCGAGCCCCACGGTGGGTGTTTCTTGCCTGTGGCGGCGACGGCGGCGCCTACTGCTGGGCGATGATCGGGCAATGGGCGCGGCCTGGCGCGCGGGCGCGCAACAGTCTCGCAAGCGCGCGACCAGGGCACAAACATGAAACCGCGCGCGGCCCACGCGTGGGCAGAGACCACATCGTCTAGTGGCTAGGACGTCGCGTTGTGGCCGCGACAACCCAGGCTCGATTCCTGCTGTGGTCATTGCTCAAGAGCAGGCATTTGCCCGCGCTGCCCTGTTGGCGCCCAGCATGTCAACCTGCGCGCCAGCGCCCGCGCGCCGACCGCGCCCCGCACGCGTGGCGCCGCTCGCGCGCGTGGCCCTGCTGGCGCGCGCGTGGCCCCGCTGGCGCGCAGGCGCGGCGCCCCTGGCACGCAAGCGCGGCGCCGCTGGCACCCGCGCGCGGCGCCGCTGGCACGCGGGCCACGGGCCCGCTGGCGCGCATGCGCGGCCCCGCTGGCACGCGCGCGCGGCCCAGTGCCGCGCGCGAGCGGCGCGCGGCGCCGCTGGCGCGCGCGCGCGCGGCCCCGCTGGCACGCGCGCGCGGCGCCGCTGGTGCGCAAGCGCGGCGCGAGCCCCCCGCATGGGACGCAGCGATGCGCTGCAATGGTTGGGCCGCGCAGCGCCACCACCGACCCGGCGAGAGCGTTATCGGAGCCCGCCTGCAGCTATCGGGCGTCGCCGAAGCGGGCGGCGAGCCCAGCCCAGAAATCGAGCCCCGAAATGAGAAGGGCTGGCCCCCCGATGGGGGCCGCGCAGCGCCGCCGCAGCCCCAGCGGTGCCGATATCAGAGCCCGCCTGCAGCTATCGGCCGTCGCCGAAGCGGGCAGCGAGGCCAACGGGCCACCGCTGCCCCTGTCGTGGGGCGCTGCGTTTGGCGCGTCTTGCTCTGCCGCAGTCAACGCGCCAGCTGGGGCGGCCGAGCGCCGCCAGGCAGGGGGGCCTGGGTTGGTCTGGGCCGTCGTCGCTCGTCGCGTCGCCGCGGCACTGGCGGCGCCCGCGCGGGGGGGGGGGGGGGGCGCCCGCAGCCGCCGCGCCACCTGGCAGGGGCCGCGACGCCGACCCCCCCTCCGCCGCGCCTTGCGGCTTCAGGCGAGGCCCATCTGCGCCGCGGAGCACAGATGGGCACGCGGTCCAGTGGTCAGAGCGGCCGACTGCAGATCTGGGCGCGCAGCTGCTCCGCCTCCTACATCGCAGTGTCAGATGCTATCTGGGCTGCCCCTGCGCAAGCACATTTGTCGCGCAGCGCCGAAGCGCCGCGCTCCGAGCAGGCTGCAGGCTGCCTGATTGCTGGGGGCACGCCTCCAAGACGAAGGCGGTGGCGCCCGCAGCCGCCACCCGCTTGGGGCCGCGGCGCCGGCGCAGGGGGGCGAGGGGCAGGGGTGCGCGGGGGCGAGGGCGGCGCGGGAGGGGGGGCGCCGGCGGGCCCTCCGCGCCCTGGGGCGCGGGGTTTAGGAGCAGGGGGGGCGCGGGGCAGGAGCGCCAGCGGGCCCCCCCGCGTCCTGGGGCGCGGGGTTTAAGAGCAGGGGCGGCGCGGGGGCGGGGGCGCTTGCGAGCCCTTGTCTCCTCCTGGGGCGCGGGGTGCAAGAGCAGGGGCGGCGCGGGGGGCGCTGGCGGGCCCCCCGTGCCCTGGGGCGCGGAGTTTAGGAGCGGGGGCGGCGCGGGGGCGGGGGCGCTTGCGGGCCTTTGTCTCCTGGGGCGCGGGGTTAAGAGCAGGAAGGGGCGCGGGGCAGAGTCGCTGGCGGGCACCCCGCGTCCTGGGGCGCGGGGCTTAGGAGCAGGGGGGGCGCGGGGGCCGGGGCGCTGGCGGGCTTCGCGGAGTTTAGGGGCAGGAGGGGGGCGCGGGGCAGGGGCGCCGGCGGGCCCTCCGCGCCCTGGGGCGCGGTGTCTAAGGGCAGGGGGGGCGCGGGGCAGGGGCGCCGGCGGGCCCCCAGTGTCCCGGGGCGTAAGGGCGCCGGCGCTGGCGGCCCACCCCACGCCTTAGGGAGCAAGCGAGGTGGGGGCAGAGGAGGCCGCGCCGAGGGCGCAGGGGCGCAACCCGCGAACAAAACAAAGCCAGCCACAAAAAGGTCCGGCCACCCGGAATCGAGCCAGGGACCATCCGATATCTGCAATCTCTACAGTCAGATGCTCCACCAACTGCGCTGTAGCCGGCGTGACGTCACTAGGGCGGGTGCCGCGGTGAGTTCTCCATGACTGTGCGCGAGAAAAGAAGACAAGAGACTGCGATGGCGACCCCGGCAGGACTCGAGCCTGCAATCGCCAGTTAGATCCTGGCGGCCAGGAAAACCATCGAGAGCAGACTGATGACTTATCCATTAATCCACATGGTCTTTATCTTGGAGGATTGCCGTGCGCGGCCCGCGCGGTGGAGCATTGCCATGCGCCGAGCGGAGTGG
>CAUYUJ010020001.1:120000-166340 GCA_963575745.1 Prorocentrum cordatum
AAGGGTTCCAGGGGCAGACGCAATGTTTCCGATGAGGCCCCGTCTGCGGGGCCCCCCCGAGGGTCGCCAATCAACCAACCCACCACGGGCGGCGGGGCTGGCGAAGCCAACATATGATGACCTCCCGTTCGCCTCTCCTCCTCGTCGTCGTCGTCCTGGTCCTTGTCCTCCTCGTTCTCGTCCACGTCCTCGTCCTCCTCCTCTCTTTCTCCTCCTTCCACTCCGACGCCCCCCTTCCTCCCCTCGAGCCCCTCCCCCGCCCCCTCCTCGAAAAAAGTCCGCCGCTCCATTGCCCCCCCCCCCTCCTCTCCCGTCCTCGTCTTCCTCTCTTCCTCCTCTCTTCCTCCTCCTCAGAGACGATCGAAACTTTCAAAGCTTCTCAAAGAATTACCGGGGAATGTCCGATTTTCCCGGGGTAAGTCCGATTTGACCGGGAAAAGTCTTGTTCTCGCCTGCGCACCCTGCCGCGCCTGCGCCCGCCTGGCTGCCGCCCGCGCTCCCCCCCCGCGCGCTGCCCGCCCGCGGCGCCCGACCAGAGCGCCGCGGCCCTGCCCCGCCCCATCCAGCCAGATCCCCGCGCGGTATTCTCGCAGGGCGCACGCCAGCGCAATGCGCGGGGGCGCCCAGGGGCATGGGGCGGCTGCATCAGGGCGCCCGCAAAGGGCCCTGGGGCCCAATGGAAAAGGCGCTGGTCTTCGGAACCAAAGATTGCGGGCTCACTTGACGAGCGCGTGGGTGACAATGTCGGTGCTGCCTTTCGTAAAAGCCACGTTCAAAGACATGCTGTCGTTTTATGCAAGTCAGATCGGTCGGGGATCGGTCTCCCGCTGGGGGGGTGCGCCAACGCGATTTTAGCCTGGGAGGGCGAGCTGTCTCGGCCTGTCGTCTGCACTTCCAGCGCCTGCCTCGTCATCCTCCGTGACGCAATGACTGTGGTGGACGACGGAGGCCAGCTCCTGGCTGGGCAGCCACCAGTGGGAGCTAGCGTGCGCACGGAGGCGATGACCCTTGTGCCCTGACCCCAAGGGAAAGAACACCCCCAGGAGACGGCTTGAGCCAAATGGGGTTGCGGACACACACGCACACACACAACACACACACACACACACGAACCCACGCACACGCACGCACACACGCACCCACGCACACGCACGCACGCACACACGCACACACCCGCACACGCGCACACGCGCACACGCGCACACACGCACACACGAACACACCCACACGCACACGCACACGCACACGCACGCGCACACGCACACGCACACGCACACGCGCGCGCACGCGCACGCGCACGCGCACGCGCACGCGCGCACACACACACACACATAAACACACACACACACGCACACACACCCAGAGACAGACAGACAGACAGACAGACAGACAGACAGACAGACAGACAGACAGACAGACAGACAGACAGACAGACAGACAGACACACGCAAACACACACAAACACATACACACACACACGCGCACGCGCGCGCACGCACGCACGCACGCACGCACGCACGCACGCACGCACGCACGCACGCACGCACGCACGCACGCACACACACACACACAAACACACACACACAAACACAAACACACAAACCCACACACACACACCCACACACCCACACGCCCACAGCCGCACACACGCACACACGCACACCCGCACACAACCACACCCACAACCACACCCACACCCACGCACACGCACACACGCACACACGCACACAGGCGCACGCACGCACACACGCACACACGAACACACGCACACACGCAAACACACGCTCACTCGCGCACGCGCACACACGCGCACACACACACACGCCGACACGCAGACACGCAGACACGCAGACACGCAGTCACGCAAACACACAGACGGACAAACACACAAACACACAAACATACAGACGCACACACAAACACACACGGCAACGGGCGTGTGCTGTGATGTGCTGTGTTGAATCTTGCTGTGCTGTTGTGTGCTGTGATGTGGTATGATGTGCCGTGATGTGCTGTGTTTTGCTGGCCACGTACACACGCACACGCGCAGCTTTGCTATGCCGCGCTTCGATATGTCGTGTTGCGCCATTGTGCCCGTGGCCAAGCGCGGTGAAAACGTAGCCGTTTCCATCCTGGATCGCTGTTGTGTTTTCACGGCCCCCTCTGCCCAGACGGTGCCCCGAGACATTGTTGCGTGGTTTGACGATACGTGGGATGGCGATGGTATTGTGGCGGGCCTCCTGGGACTTCGCCGTCTCTTATGTTGCTTGGAGGCGGTCGCCCGTTGCTAATGCAATGCTGGTTGCTCGTGTCTGGCTTCTCTTTCCGTCTCCCCGTCGGCCGATTCATAGTCTCTGGATGGTGGGTTTGCTGTGCGCAAGCTGCTCGCCAGGACCACCGTAGACTCGGTGGTGGGAGGACGCGTGAATGCTTCTGCTGGTTGCCAGCTGCGCCGCGGGCGGCTTCTCTCGCCATGCACGTCGTGGTCCTGCCCGCCGTGCCGGCGGAGCGGGACTGCAGTCGATGAAACTGTCCTCCTCCTTCTCCTCCTGCACCCCTTCCTCCCCCCCCCCGCTTCCTCCTTCTCCCCCCTGTCCCCCCTCCCCCTCCTCCGTCTCCTTCCCGCCTTTCGTTCTCCTCCCCCGTGCCCACCCCGCATGTTGACGTTGGCTCAACGGTGCGCGCACTCTCGCCAACCCGTGCGCCCACGTGCTCAGGCGAGCCCCTGTGCGGTGTCACGCCGAGGGGTGTTACCCCATCACACCGCCCAAAACGGGCTGGCACAGCTTCCAAGTCACAGCGGGCAGCACACCGGGGCGGCAAACACGCACGCCTACCAGGCCCTCGTGGGAGCTGGTCCGTGTTTGTGTTTTGTGGCGCATGATGGCGTCAACTGGGTGTGTCCAGTTCCGGAGAAGGGGCTGGTCCTGGTGGTTGGGAGTTCTGGAGGGCTGCGGGTCGGTGCGGGTGTGTGTGTTTGGTTAGTCGGTATAGATGAGTGGCTGCAATGGACCGTGCCCGACCCGCGCACATCCCCCTCAGCCACCGTCACCGGCATGCCTCTCTCGAAGAACGGCCTGGCGTGAGCCTGGTGCGAGGATGTGACGGTCCCGCTCGCGGCGGGCAACGAACGAACGAACGAACACACACACACACACACCAGACACCACGCGGACACGACACAGACACAGAAACATAGAGATACACAGAGATACACAGACACATGGACAAAAAAGGCAAACAAACAAACACACCCACAGACACACACACACACACACACACGCACACACCAGACACACACACACACATACACACCACACACACGAACACACACAAACAAACACACACACACACACGCGCACACATACACACACACGCATAAACGCACGCGCAAATTTGCGCCAGCACGGACACGAACACGAACTCGATCGAGCACGAATACGATCAAACACGAACGCACGAACAATCAATACACGGCGGTGAACTACACATCGATGCTTGACACGAAGGAAGCAATACAAAACAGCACGCGACGAACCTTCTGCATCAACTCGGTGCTGGAAGAAACCGCCTTGTCGAAGCCAACGATGCCATGACAGTCCGCAATGTACACGGGGTACGTGACATGAAGACCTGACAGAATGGGAGGAATAATCAAACGCAGTCAGACCACTCTCAACCGCACCAGACGGGACGGAGGGGAGGGATGATGGCGGGGGGAGGTTGACAGGAATGACGAACGAAAGAGGAGACACTGCGGTGGGAAAGAAAAAGGAAGAGGAGGAGGAGAAGGAGGAGGAAGAAAGGGAGTGTAAACCCAAGGCTCATAAACGGTGTTGGAATACACTCTCACTCCAATTTCCCTCTTCATAGGTCCCTACAAGGGCGCATGTCCACTAAGGACATTGCCCCGCTGGGGGACACACGTGTGGAAATCCTGAAGCGTGGCAAAACACCATGCTCAGGACTTCAACGCCACGAATTGACCTAACTGTTACGTTTTGGCGACCTTGGATCGTGCCAATAGACCCATCTTGGGACTTCAGCGCAGCGACTCAACGTAACTGCTACGCCCTGACAGTCCTGAACCGTTCTAGAACAGTATTTCTGGTACGTTCAGGTCAGGTCAAGCCGTAAGCTGCGGCAGCCCATGGGGTGGGCGCGTGCACATGCATGTGGGACGGAACGCCATCTTTGACGGCGTCCGTCCTGCGAGCTGCCCAGCGCAGCAGTGGACGCGCGTGCGGTTCATCGACGGCTTGCAGATGGGAGAAAGGGACGCACGCAGGAAGAGGAGGGACGCACGACGGGCGAGGACGAGAGGCGAGGCCGAAGTGGAGAGGGACGGGCGACGACAAGGGGGGCGACAGAGGAAACGCGAGCGAGAAAAACCGAGCGACCGCAACTACTCTGCCGCTCCAGACGGCCGCCAGCCGTCTTGACACAGCTGCACACGTGGATTGGGAGAGGACGAGGAACAGGAGGGGGAGGATGGGAACGTCGGGTTAAGGCTCCTTGACGGTCCTGCGCCAGTGCGGTTCGTTGGACACGGTGTCTTCCAATCCTTGCGAACCCCCTGCGATCCATGCGCCGTGAGGTAGCGCTGTGCGGATCCACTCCGCTCGTGGCCTACAGAGAGATGCGTCTCGCATGGCGGTCCCTTCTGGCTGCCGGATCACCTTCCCAAGCAAATGCAGCTGTCTGCGCTGTAGTTGAACGGGGGCAGTTTCTGCGCCGGCCGTCTGCAATGCGGAATCGTTCGAAGTCTGGGATACATGCGCTCGTGGGATCTGCAGGATTGCTCTCAGGCACCGTGCTTGGAAACCGCCCAACCTGCGAAGGTCAGCCTTCGTGAAACAGCCCGCTGCCGAGCTGCAACGCAACTGCAAAGCAACTTGGCTCGAAGACGGCGTGGAAAACGCGCAACCGCCACTGCAAGTACAGGGAGAACGTCTCCAAGTCTGCCGAAATGCCCCGAAAGTTGCGTGCGCCAGCCCGATTCGTCGAGTGAGCCCCCCCGCCGTTCTGCCATCTGCTGACAGAGATGTATAGAGATTTGCCCACATCCATCGTTGACTCCGCCCTCACCGCGTCGTGGCCAGAGACGCGAAGAGGTCGATTCACGCGGGCCTGCAACAGATGGGCCTTATCATATTGAAACTCCAGGCCAGGCATCTTTGCAGCCAACGCCACGCAATCTGCAAACTCTTCGACGTGCGATATGCCTTTCCGGCGGAAGGGCCCAAAAGAGCCGTGGCGTCCTCCATCGACGCGCCCATGGCCGCGATGAGCGTGAGTGGGCTGAGGGCACATCCCTGTGAGGTTCCAGAGTTCTGGCGGCGCTTGGCGGACTCGTGCCCCATGTCGTCGACGTAGAGATGTCGCCCGTGCACGGCGCCTCGCAGCGACGCGCGGCGCCAGGGAGGGATGCCGAAGCGCTCTACGGCAGCCGCCATGCCGTCTACGCCCGCGCTGTCGAATGCTTTCCTCCAGTCGAGCACGTGTACGGAGACCGTCCCATGCTTGCGGGGGCAAGCAAGTTCGATGTGACGCCGAGCTGTATATGTGAACGTATGTAACGCTCGGCTCACTGCAAAAGTAAAAAGGAGAAAGCCACTCCTTTTTACGCGGCGACAAACTGGGGCTGAGTCCATTCGGACCCCCGCCCTACTGGTAGGGGTCCGGTTGCCAATGCAGGGCGGGCGGCGAAGGGAAACCGCGGCGCGGGCTGAAACCAGCGGCTGGGAGAGAGAAGGAGAGAGAGAGAAAGAGAGAGAGAGAGAGAGAGAGAGAGAGAGAGGCAAAAAAAAGAAAGTGAGAGAGAGAGAGAAAGAAAGAGAGAGAGAGAGGGTGGAGAAGAAGAAGAGGGCGCGGCAAGTGCCGGATTGCGCCGTCAATGGGTAACTCCAAGAGCAAAGGCAAATGCAGGTCAGGACGCCTGGCTCACTGCGAGGTTGAAAGAGAGAGGGCAACCCTTTTTACATGGCGACAAACCAGTGGCGAGTCCATTCGGGCGCCCGCCCGCCGCCGCCAGGGTCACCTCCCCACGGGTGACACGCGCGCTGGCCGCTACCCCGCGACTTGGAGGAAGCCCCGCGGCCACTGCCCCCGCGACGCAGCTTGCCCGCGGGGACACGGGCCGCCCTTCAGGGTTCGCGGGTACCTGTGGATCCCCGACCGAGGTGGGCCCCTTCCCCGAGCGGTGGAACGTCTGGGGAAGCCGAATCGCCGAGGCGAGAGCCCCAGGAACCGCCCCCATACGGCCAGCCCCGCGACGGCCCCTGGAAAATACCACGCCCGCGCGCGCGCGCCGCTGGGGTGGTCCAAATGTTCCTCTGGTGGGCTCGTCGTGAACCGTGCCTTCGCCCTCGTGGGGGGCCTCTTCGCCCTTCGCTGCCCTCGGTTGGCGCCCCCCGCGGTCAATTGGCGCCCCTGGGCCGACGTCGCTTCCGCCGGGCCCTTCTGATGTTCATGTGCTTCCCGCAGGTAGACGTTGGACTTCAGCGTCCCGTAGCGCATGGGCCGCTCTGGGATGGGCACCGCGATGCGCGTGGCCGATGCTTTGCGAATGGCCCTCAATGCGAGAGGAGTCAACCCCCGCTGGCCTGCGCCGCCTTGCCCGGGAGGTCCATGAAGTCCCGTCCCCCTACTGGGTTTTCCTTCTTCGTCCCTAAACAGGGGGAGGTCGCCCTCCGACACCCACCTCTGCGGGGCAAGCCCCTCCAATTTTGCTAGCGCCTTTGCTGGGCAGTGGTCGTTCCCGGTCCTTTAGTGGTTTCTGCGGCATCCCAAATTGCATTGGTCGGTCCCACTCCCTTCGATGTAGATGACCACCTCGTCAGCCGCGCCGGCCGAGGGGCAGGCGCTTCCGCCCGCCGGGGGTTCACGTCCCTTCCCAGCAAGGCGCGGTTCTCTGCCGAAGGTCTGGCGGGGTCTGCCAGATACTCGGACGCCCTCGGCATGAAGAAGAGCGCTGCCGAGATGGCGGACCAGCGGGCGGCGTCCCCCACCTTTCCCGCGTCGGGCCCCCGGTGGGGCCATGCCAATTTCCCGATCGCGACGGGGTACTTCCTGCTCTGCTTGGCCCCCATCCGCCGGAGGCCCATGGGTCCAGCCGCGCCCGATGGGGCGAACTCCAAGGGATCGGGGTGCCCCGAGGCCACGTAGAAGCGCCTTGCGGCCAGCAGCTTGCCCCAGATGGCCCCATCCGACCGCCCGCGGCGTACCTGGCGGGCTTTCCAGTCGAGTGGCACTTCCTCGCCCCCCCCGCGCCCTTACCGCCCCAATGCCACCGGCAAAAGGTTCTGGTTCCAGGCCCGCGCGAAGCAGAGCCACTGCTGCCGGGCGGCGGAGTAGGCGCTCTGGGCCCCCTGAGCGAGGTTCCCGAATATGTGCTCGGCGCGCTCTCCACCTCTGCTCTGCGAGGCGACCGCTACCAATCTGGGCTTTCCAACTGGACCTCTCGGCGGGTCTTTCTTCCCGGCGTTGGGCGCGTGCCTCCCCGGCCCCGCGCAGGCTCTGCGCATCCTCCTCATCTGCCAGAGCGAGATGGTGGGCCCACGCCAGTCTGCGTCGGCTCATTGCCCCCTCTGCTGGGCCCCCTTCGCTGCCCCGGGCCCCCCCGCAGTTGTTGTGGGGGCCCTCTGGGCGCCTCGCCCTGCCTGCCACTTCGATTCCCCGAGCGAGGCAAGGGTTCCCCGGTCAGGGTTCCACTCGCGCTTAGTGGGGGGCGGCCTCCCTATCCACAGGCGCGGCGCCAACCCCGGCGGGGCCCCGCTGGGCCTCCTGCCCGCCCGCTCCGGGCGGCACGCAACCAGCGCTCATGCTCCTCCCCCGGGCAATCTGGGCGCTCCTTAAAGCGGATAGCCACCGCGCGTCTGCATTGTTCATGAACTCCCTGTTTGCATCCCCGGAGACTCTGGCTCTTTTCCCGCATGCTGGCGCGGGCTCCGCTGGGGTTCTCGGCCCCCCTCCACCCGTGGGGGCCCACCCTCCCAAGGGCTCCGATCCCGCGCCCGCCCCCCCCCCCCCCCCCCCCGCACGCGGCGGCCGCGCGGGGGGGGGGCAGCGGGCCGTTCCCGGGGGCAAGGAGCACGCGGCGCCGCTGAGCAAGGTCTCCACTGGTAGGCCTTGCTTTGCTCTCTTCCTTCGCTCCAGCTCTTTTGCGTTCCCCCCGCCAACTTCCAGGCTTCATCCGGGTCGACGCAGCGCGCGCGTCGACCCTTGGCGCGCGCGTCTGAGGTAAGAGCATCCTCCCATGGCCTGTCGCGCAGTCAGGGTGGGGCAGAGGTTGGTCGAGCCCTGGGCTGGGCTGAAACTGGGGATCCTCCTTGCTGGGAGGCAGCGGCGCCCCCGCTCCCGTCGCGGTGCGATGAAGGTCTCCGCCAACAGGAGCGCGGTGGGCAGGCCCTCAGAGCCTTGGTTTCCGCTGTGGTGGAATCCGCGCCACTCCGCCGCCCCTCCTTGCTCGGTCACGAGCAAGGCGAAGTTCATGGCCTCCAGCGGGTGGGGGGCGGTCGACAGGGAAACCAATCTAGTCTGCCTGCCTGCCTTCGACTATGCCAGGTTTCTCTCTCCACAATCGCCCCGGCCCTGCCGCGCGACCAGCGCGCCCCGCGGCCTAGAGCAGGCGTCCCCGCGGTGGCGGGCCAGCAAGCTTCCCTTTACGACGGTGTAGATCTCCCGCGCGAGGGTCGCCTCAGCTCCATGGGCCCGTCCATCGCGACGAAGGCGGCCCCGTGCTTCACCGCGAAGCGTGCTGCGTAAATTCCAATCAGACGTTCGAGGTCCGGTCCTAGGGGGGCTGCGACCCACTACGTAGTCCCTCGTCCCGAAGCGCGCGTGGAGTTGGGCGGCGCGGCTGTCCCAGTCGGGGTGGCTGACCGTCGACCCTCCGGGGGGGGGGGGGGGCAATGTCTTCCTTGGCGCCCAGCTTCCCCGCGACCCTCCCCCAGGGGAGCAAGGGTGGCCCGATGCCCGAGGAGATGGATTCCCGTCAGGAGCTGAAAGCAAGGGCGTCCGACCCGCCGCCTCTCCATGAACTGATGAGCCATCGTCTGGTGCTCCGAGTTGCGCGGAAGGAACAGGGCCCCCCCGCTCCGAGTCTGTTCCAGGAGCAGGGCCCAAGGCCCGTGCAAGCCCTCTCTTGCAAGGCCCAACCGGCCCATTTCCCCCCCGCACTTCCTCTGGGGGTTCCCGGGACAAACGCGCCCATGCTGCGGTTGCCTTTAGTCCAGACGCTGGCGGCGGTGACCTGGGGCCCGCGGCGCGCCTCCAGCAACCGTGGTAGCCAATGCCCGTGCCGCGCCAGCCAGTTCTCGGCGCCCCGCTTGCGCGGCCAGGCCCCGGCGTCGGCGTCGTCGAGGACGCGCGGCCCTTCCAGCGGGGGGCGCGGGCGGCGGCCAGGGCCAGGAAGGCGAACAACTCGCAGAGCGAGATGATCTCGTCTCCCCCCCGGAGGTCTGCACGAAGGGGCGCATTGCTTCCTGCGCGTCCATTGCCCCGTAAACCTCGCAGGTCCAATCCGCGGCGCCCACCCGGGTTTCGGCGGCGCCCCCCACTGTCCACGCCAGCTCCTCCACGCCCCCGGGAAGGGCCATGCGCTCCCAGGGGTTCAACGTGGACCTCAGGCCTGCAGCGAAGTAGGCCGTCCAAGCTTGGGGCGCCTCCGCGCGGGGCCTGAAGGGCCCGCCGCTGTGAAGGGCCGCCGATCGATGGCCCCCAACTCCGGGAGCTGCGACGGGCATGCCAGCGTGGCAAAGTTCAATGCCCCGCAGGACTTGCACATCCCGCAGGGGGACCGAGGTGTTCCCGGCGTCGAAGATAAAGATAAACTCCCTTAGCATGATCTGGATATTCCTGACCTTCTCCTCCGGGGGCCTCAGGGGCTCCTCCTTGTTGTTCACGCGAATTCCACAGCAGATCTGCTCCGAGGCGAACTCCCCTTACTTGCCCCGCTTCTCCGCGTTGATGGCGCGGGGCCCGAAGATGCGACGGGCGCCCTCCTCGGCCAGCTATCCAGGCGCGCCGTCCCAGATCCGGCTCAATGAAGACGTCGTCGTCCATCAAAAGATGCGAGTGGCGGGGGACCTCGTCATCGTGGTGCTGCTGTCGATCGTGGTGCTGCTTCAGGGCGTTCCCGAAGGCCATGCACTCCCCGGAGCTTCCGATCCACCCGAAAGTGAGCACCCGAAAATGAGCACCAGGTAGATAACGACCACGTTCCCTTCTACTCCCGCTGTTTTGCCCAGCAACTCCGTCGCGAACATCCCCGCATCTTGGGCGCGGGGCCAGATCCACCAGATGGCCTCCGCTATATGTCTCTCTTCGATTGGTTGATGGGGGTCCCGGGGGGGCGGCCCTTCCACCGGATAATCTCCCGTGCCGGCGCCAGATGCCGTGGCTGCAAGTCGCGGGGGGGGGGGCATGCGCTCCGATTTTATCATCGCGCGTTGATCGTGGATGAACTTCCCTTCCTCGGGCACCGTTCGGTCCGGGTTCGCCGTGGAAATCTCCCCCACGGCGACGACATCGCGGCTTTGCATCGGTGAGCATATCCTCCTTTCCCTTTTGAAGAATCCGCCGACCCTGTCGGCGTGTGTGAGGGGCTTTTCCGTTCGAGACGTCATCCCCGTTGTTCGTTGGTCGCCGTCTCTGTCGCCCCCCTTCCTTGCGCCTCCCTTTCCGTGGGCCCGTCGCCACTCCCGCCCTCTTTCCCAGCAGGGGCCCCTGCTCAAGCGCGCCAGCCCAAATGAACTTCAGCAACGTCGTATTTGAGTCGAAGGGAAGCCCCTTCCCTTTGACCCCTCCCCCGCCGGGAGGGGGGGGGGGGGGCGGGGGGGTCCCGGGGGGGGGTCCCGGGAGGGGGGCGCCACTCAGATACGACGCCCCCCCCGCAAGTACTGCACGTAGGGATTCTTGATTGTTTCGGGGCCGCGCCCGAGCCGCCCGAGCCGCCGCCGAGCCGCGCCCGAGCCGCGCCCGAGCCGCGCTCGGACCGCGCCCGAGCCGCGCCCTCCAGGGTCGGCGGCACCGGCCGTGAGGCCTTCGCAATGCTAAGTCCGAGGGCGCAGCTCGCCGTCAGCATCATCGCACGTGCTGTAGCACAATCATGTTGTGAAAGCGGATTCCAACAGTCATTGCTCGTAACTCGCGGCGCACTGGTCCAGAAAGACGAAGGTAACGAGTAGCGGTCTTCCAGCTGCCGTCGCTGTCCAGCTTGGCGTGGACACTCGGCAAAAGCGTGGCGAAAACTCGGGTTCGAAGCCCCGCGGTGCTTGCATGGTGCTCCCGTGCGTCTGCGTATCTCTGAAGTTGCCGCCCCCGATCTGGAAACCGCCAACAGTCCGCGGTCTTGTCCTCCCAGGGAACTGAACCATATCATCTATGTCTTGCTTGAGGACGCGTGGGCATCGACATCATCGACATCCTCTGCGTCATGACGTGTGCGCACCACTTGCTGGAGACAGCGGATGCGCGCAATACTTCTCAGAGCGTACTGGGCAGCCTTACGATTTGTAGTGAACTGCCAGTTGTCACCAGCAATCGTCTTAACCGCATTGCTGATACTGAAATCGTCGTGCGAGTCGGCTTGTAGCACTGCGCCCTGACTGGGCGAGTATCGGATAAAGAGAAGGCCCAGTGCCCGAGCGCGCGCAGAGAGCGTCGTGTCCAAGAAATCACTCCAGACAAGTCGCTCATCCATCAGCCTCTGAAAACCCAGAATCGCAGCCGAGCGCTCTAGGTGTAGTCGGATATCTTGCGCCCGGTAGCGGCCAAAGCACCACTAACTCGAGCTCGTCCTCCACAACGATCGGCTCAGGAGCCCGGCAAGGCGTCGCGGTGGTGGCGTCACATCGGGCAGAGCCCATGCCCGCACGGGCTCCACGTATGCGCACGCCAGTCGGAGGCGTACTGCATGGCTGCCAGGAATGGCCCCCGGCACCGATATCGCGGTCTCTAGCTTCTGCCACCCACCCCTTCGGAAGTATGGGGGCGGCGTGGTCTGTCGGCGTCGCCAGTATTCCGAGGTGTTCCACCCGAACAGGAACAGGGTCGTCGATACTCCAGCGCTGCCTCTTGCTCTGGTTCTCGCAGTAGCCGATGGACGTATCAAACTGTTGGGTCATCAACAAGTCAGCGTCGAGGTCGTCGGTGTTCTGAGCAACCAAGCTTCTGTCGTCCATGAAAGCATGGCCTTGAGACGTCGGTACCCATGGCACAAACGTCGATATGAGCGTACATGGAGTCGTGCTGTCGCCCTGTGTCAAGCCTCTGCACGGGTCCAACGGTGGAGCAAGCTCACCCTGGATAGAGCATATCCGTAGGCCCTTCCACGCGGCGTAGCCTGTGTACATTACTGCGTAGGGCATGGTTGAGTGGTCAGCAGTTTCAAACGCAAGATCGTGGTCCACCTGGTCGAACGCCGCCGAGAGGTCCATCTCTGCGCCGCACTGTCTTTCCGAGCAATCTGTCAGCCACTTGGTCACTGCGTAGACCACCGACGCGCGTCGGCGATTTGCCCGCTGCAGGTCTGGTGGGGAAGCCGACGCCGTTGACAGCGCCCGAAGCCAGGCGCGCATCAGCATAGATCCAACCGAGATAGGTCGGGTGGCCTCCTCGTTCTTTGGAACGCCAGCCCCAAGTCACTCCCTCCCGCCGGGCCCGGCGGGCCCCGCCCCGCCAGGGGGGGGATCGGCGCCGGGCTCGCCAGGCACCCCCACACCTCCCCCTCGGGCCCCTGGGTCGCCCGGACTTTCCCACGGGGGCTCGGGCCCCCGGGTCGCGCCGCCGAGGACCGAGGGTCATCCCCCCACTCCGCCATTCGTCTGGGCGGCGGAGCCGGCGTGCATCTCCCCCCCTCGGCGCCCCGCCCCGCCGCCCCGGCTGGCGCCCAGTTCCTGCTTTGCTCTCCTTGCGCGTGCTGGGGCGCGCCGCCCGCCGCTGTCCGCGCGCCCCGGAGGGCAGACCGGCCTCGCGGGCAGCAGGTTGCGCCCCCTCGTCTTCGTCTCCCCCCCTTTCCAGTAGCTCGACCCTTGGTTCGGGCACGCAGTGCCGGAACTCCCCCTGGTGTCCGCGGGGCAGGTGCGCCGATGGGAGTCCGCGGCCCCGCGGAATGATCCGCCCCCCCCTCCCGTTCGGGCGATCGCGGCCGGGGGCGCAATGCCTCCGCCGAGAGGCGCCCTCTCCTCCATTCAGGATACCGATGGGAATCGGAGTCCAATGAGATCGATGCATATCAATCTCTGCGCGCGAGACTTGCGACATGGCGGTTTTGTTTGTCCACTTGATCAATGCCAGAAGGCTGCAGAGCGCAAGGCATGCATGTGCATCGCCTCTGGAAGGTACTCGAGAAAACCACCCTATGTCAGAACTAACTTTCGCCATGCTCTCTTTGTTTCGATGGGCACATCAAACAGTTCATAAAACAGCTCATGAGTGCCGATCTGCTGAATGTGTTAATGCAGCTTAGCAGTGCGAGATGTGCTGTGCGTGGAACCGTCGTGGTGACATAATCACATAGCAGAACTGGTGGTACCGATGCAGATCACAAGCCACCTGCCATACTATATATGTATATACATATATATATACATATATTGCGTGGGCGTGGTAGTCCAGGGCGTAGACATAGTAATCCATGATGTCCGATATGTATATATATATACATATATATATATATATATGCTTATATATGTGTACTCATTGTATCATCACTAGAAGTCCGTGTGTAATGGCTGTCCACTTTCATTCTGCAGTAGAACCGAAAACATGTCGCACTCGAACTTTGTCGTTACTATCGTAGAAAACACTGGGTACGAATCGATACAACTCCTTGCTATCCTGTCCTGATGCCTTCGTCAATTTATCTGCTGCCACCCACTTAGTGCGAATGTGATATAGACGTCGTCGCCGTAGGCAACGCCTTTATGCTCTGATGGAAAGAACTTCAAGTCTCTGGCCCATGTCTTGAGGTACGCCCTTCAAGCCGCATGCTAACTCCGATAGGTCCATGCAATCGACGAGAGTGTCCACCAGTAGTGGTACAGTAGCTGTTTCTTGAACATCCAACAAAGCCGGAGACGTCGATCTCCGCGCTTGATGGCTCACTTGCGAACCCGATCGCGGTCAACAACCTCGGCTCCGGGTTGTAAGTCCTTTTTGAATCTTGGTCTGAAAACCTTCTAGTTGCGGGATGCCTCTAACTCTCGATGGTCAGCTTCATCAGCAAATTGAGGGTGCCCGAAGGTATTTGTCAGTCAGCGTCATGCTGTCGTCCCCAGCCATGCATGAGTTGCCGCTGTAGAGGTCCAGGAGGCTCACCTGGTCATCTTGAGCGACGAGACCTGTGTCAGGTAGCTCCTTGATGAGCTCTGCGAGCATCGATGTGGACATGTTATCCTCGTCATTCTTCCGCTCACTATAGAATTGGCGCGCAAAGGCTGCGCGTTACTCCGTGCGAGTAGTGCTTGAAAAAGATCTCCTCGCTGATGTTGCCGTTCTCCAACTTCTGCTTGTCCTGGTGGTGGTGGGGCTGGAGGTCCGCCTTCTGCTGGTCCTGGTGGTCCGGCACAAGACGATGCTCCAGGAATTGGCTGGAAATTCGCGTCGTCGTCCTTCTGCTGATCTGGTTTCATGTCGGCTGCCGCCGCGTCGGCCTCCGTGCCGTCGTATGCTCGCAGCTGTCGCTGCTGGTGTTATGTCCTCTCTTAGGTACGCGGCTGTCGTCCAGGCCTGCAATGTGATCGATCTCCTCGGGATATTGCGATGTCTTTTCTGATTCGTCGGAGATGTTGTTGTCCTCAGCTCCTAGTTGCGGAAGTTGGGGTTCTACTGCTGCTGACTCCGGGGCTCCTTGAAGTGGACGGCGCTGAAATTGAAAGCGCGTTCTGCCTGGCGTCAGTGCTGGCGAGTCGGAGCTGGATGGTGCAGGAAGCGCTGCTGCCGATGATGGTGCAATTCTGGTGATTGTAGTCGCCACGCCGCCGCAAGGTTCCAATCGTGATCTTGCTGGCGAAAGTGCTGGTGCCCAGTGGGAAGGTGGATGAGACCTCCACGGCGTCGATCGAGCGTGGCCCTGTCGCCTTCGCCGCTGCTGGACTTATCGGCTGAGGTTGTGGCGCCACTGGTGCTTGAGCAGTAGTGATGGGTGTCGTGAGATATTCGGCCTGCCGAGGTAGTGCAAGTTGCCTAGGCGTAGCCGCGCTCGCAGGCACTCCTGGAAACGGTGCCGGATGTAGAGGTTAACTCCTCGACCCCGCGGATGGTATCTGCCGTCTCCATGGCTTCGGCAAAATCAAAGGTAACAAATCCAGCTCCCGGTGGACCTGGCGGCCCTGGTCGATTAGATGATGATGCAGTAGCATCGTCCATATCGCGATCCGGCGACGTCGGTCGTAGCTGCATGCGGTAGAATCGGATCATGATCTGGTGCAACTTGCATTGAGTGGTCTGGCCATAGAGAATTCAGTGACTCCGAAATAGGCTCGCCCGTAGAGATTGGCACTGGTGCCACTGGTGGCGCAGGATGCGCCGGCGGTGGCCGAGATGAACTCGCAAGCGCGACTCCGTGGTCACCAGATGCTGGCGGTCCTCGAAGTGGCGGCTACTCGTCGTCACCTCGAGGATCTATGATTGGTGAGGGTGCCCCGTCCATGGGAGTGATCCCTGAAATGTCGCTCCAATCCATCTCAGGTGCTACATCATGATACATCGTCGAAGCTGTAGACGATGAATGTAAAACAGCTCTCGAATGTCGGTTCTAAAGTCAAATTGACGTTCGGTACACTTTGCTTCGCTGAATAGTCTGTGCGATCTCGCGGGTCCCACGTGCAAGTCCTTGCCCCTAGGCCTTTAGCAATATGCGGTGCTCGTCGACGGCCCGTGCCGAACAGAAATCCGCGTACTGTTGGGAACATATAGTGGAATAAAGCTTCCCGCATTCTGAAAACTTGGCGTCGGTCGACTGCCTCTCGATCGGGTGCAATCGTGTTCTCGTGATCTTTCCAGATCTTGACAATCCATCTGAGTTTGCCAGGAGGTTCTCCGTCGATGATGTCCACCTGGGAGCTGGTGAGCTGCGCTTGCTTCTCTCCTCTGTCGTTGATACCTGGCGGTGCCTGTCCTGACTCGAACAAGCTGATTATTCGACTGCGTTGCAATTGGAAAAAACGTTGTGATCTCTGTGTTCCAGCATATCACGGAAGAACGACGTCATAACATGTCGTCGTATGTGCTGTAGTGGTATCAACCATGGAAGACCTTGATGCCGAATAGTAGCTGAACATGCCAGTCGTTCTACTGAAGTGAGCTCTGCAGGTCCATTCCAAACGTCATCTTCCTTTTGGGCTGTCTCCGGTAGTCGTTGACGGCGCCTGGCATGAGCAACTCGCGGCTGTGCCTGCGCTGCTTGATGTGTGCTGCTCTGGCCAAGCTGTCTGAGTCCTTAAGAATACACTGCTTGCCCATCGTGCGGGCCCTGACCATCTGCTCGATGTAATCTGGCAGGGATGAGAGGGAGCCAGTAGTAGCTTCCAATGTCTCGGCGCCGGTGGGAGCCATCTGTGGCGCCCCTCCGTTACACTCCAGCTGCAGGGTTTGAACCATGCAAACTTCTTGACATACTTCACCAGGCGATATGACTAAACCAGCCGATTGAAACTCTTCGCCTAGCTTCAGAAGGCTGTCTTATGCCGCGAGCAGGCGAGCGATGTGAATAATGTCGAAAATTTGGATCGCTCCAGCACTGAGTAGGCTTTCTGCCTGGTCCGACTGGCGATGCCGAGGTGGCCCCCGAACTCTGATCCAGATCCGAGAGAATGCTCGAGCAAATGTAGGTCCATGCTTTTTCTCCAAATGATCGCCCATCTTGTAGCGCATTGCCTCGTCTACCAGGAGCGTGAAAACCTTGCCCCAATGGGTGAACAGGTCGTGCTGCACAATCTTGCTTGACACCGTAGCTACGTGAGATCTTATAGGATTTGCGCGAATGTGTCGATATTGGGACTGACATTTCGGACAATCTCTGGCGAGCCGAGCTCCTTGTAGCACGATGTCTTCCGGTGATAGTGCTGCCTGTAATTATGAGCATGTCTTTGGCCAAATTCTGCCGAAATCTCTCATGAACTCATCTACGCAATCGCTCCTGTTCTGCAGGTGGGGCCTTGATGAGCTTCCCGCGTGAATCTTTAAAGTCCACGCTGGGCTCAATCGCGTTGCGACGTCGCCCTGACAGCTTGATGATGTCCTCTAACTGACGTGGCCGCGCCTGAACATCAGATGATGAGGGCGGAGCCGGAGGGTGCAATGCGCGGCTGATTGCGCTTGTCCAGGAGCCTTCTCCCACTGATCAGTCGGTGCCCTTCAGGACGAAGCGCGCCCAAGAGCTGAACTAAATAAGTCACGTCCTCTCGCGATGGGCCCTTCAAGCCGGCGCCGTCGCATTCGACCCATTGTGCGAAAAACTCCACTCGAACAGCTCCGTCAGCAAACCATAAGATCAACCTGTCCAAGGAGAATTGAGCCGACTTGATTCCGGGGTGGTTGTGTATGTGGATATCCTTGGGTAATGTCTCAACGCCCAAAGTTGCCATCACGAAAACACTTGCTAAGATATGTCGCAACCACAGTCTGGCACGATTCTCCATGTTTCGCCCAGGTGCGCTGAAGATGCCAGTCGAATCTTGTCCAGGAGTGGCGTTCCTAACTGTGTAGTCGAGCAAGTCCTGAACGCGCGCCTCGAGCATCTGCTGATCCAAACCTTCGAGGAACTTGCAACGGCCATAAGGCATTGTAAGATGAGGTACATCTACACTTCTGGAGAGGTCGCTCAAGGGTAGTCGTTCCAGTTGTTGCTCGTTGGTAGTTGTGATCGGTGGCGGCGCTGCTGCTTGTTCATCGGGATTTCCCGCTGGATAGTTCCAGTATGATATTTTTGATGAGGTTCTTGGGGGCGTGACAGTATCCGGCAGACACTTTGGCGCACCCTTCTCGAAGATACTGCTGCTGCGGTTATCTGCCGGTGTTGTTCCTGACCGTAGCCTTTTAGATGTTCAGGTCCATGTCTGCATCTGCATCTGGCACCCAAGCGTCTTGTTCAGCTTGATCGAGCTCATGATATTCGTCTCTTCCCGATGCCGACGTCCATCAGGCAACGAAGAGAATCGGCACATGTCGGTGATGTGGCTGTTGCTGCTGAACTCTTCGTGCAAGTGTAGGGCCGCCAGCGGTGGCTTGTTCCAAATGGCTGAAAATCTCGGATTCTCACGCAGGCCATGTCGTCGATCTTGAACGGTATCGGAAGATTGCACTATGAACTTTAGCGCGCCTGTCTCGTTGTCTCGTCGCTCGGCGGTAACTTCTGGACCTCTGCGGCTGTCCATTCTGCTCCGGTGCTTGCATCTGGGCTCGTAGGTAGTAGCCAGTAGTCGAAATGTTCTGTCCGCCGTCGTGAGTGCCCAGCCGCATCTCCAATCCACAGGAAACAAGACCCGCTGGTCGAAAGGCGCTGAAAGCATAATCAGAGCAAGTCACGAAGACCCAGAACACCGTGCCCAGAATGTAAACCTTGGTAGTTTGTGGCCGGAACTGTTCCGAACTACTTCGCACATCTGAAAGAAACAAGAAGAAGTGATGCCAGGTAGCTGTCGGCATGTCGTGTAAGGCATGTCCGGCACAGCTTCGAACTCGCCGATGGCCTCGATCAGCTCGTCATGAGAGAAGGAGAGAGACTTTGGGAACATTGGGGTACCTCTACAGCACGGTGCCGGCATGGCGCCCCATGCCTAAATGCTGCGTGACGTGAGGGCTCGGTAAAAGATCGGCTCATGGCCGCACTGTGTATCGTCGCGGTCCAGACAAATTAAAAAAAAACGACGAAATAATAACAATATACTGGTCGTTACCTTCCGCGTATAATTCTGCAACAAACTCCATAGTTGTCGTGCCCTGCTGAGAATCGTGCGTCTGACTGTAGAAGTCCATAGTCTTGGATGTGCTGCTCGTGCTGTTGTGCTGCTCGTCCGAATTGTTGCTGCTTGTTTTCTAGCCAATCCATGGGTCTTCCAGTCGCGTGGTCCGTTGAAATCGTCGACCGGCAGTAAGTAGTGACCTGAATCCGTGAGCAGTAGCCGTTGCGCACATATTGCGCCGTCCGTGGTCCTGATGCCCAGCAGCAGGCCGTTGTTGTCAATGAAGTGGCCGCAGCTGACGATGCAACCAGCGTTGAATAAACTTACCAATGGTATCAACCAGGACACTTGAATTTTATGCCATCGCTCACATCAGCAGAATAGGATTTTTTCGCAATGCCTAATAATCAAACAGGAAGCCTGACGCGCGGCAACGACTCCCGTAGGTCCGCCGCGATGCCGGTGAACTCGTTGTTGCTTATCTGCCCATGGACGTACTTCTCGAGGCGTCGTGGCTTGAGGATGTGTTCGAGGATTTCGCATGTGTGTCGGTGCCTATAGTTCCTCGAGAAGCTCCAGGATGAATAAATAAACCATACATCTCCTTGCCATTTACCACGGTGAAACTGTGGTACATCTTGTTGTGTCATATATTTTGGCTTGCAATGAAGGTACCATCGCCCGGATAATCTTGGGCGAAATCAACTTCCTTGACTTCTTCCTCTTCGTCCTCGTTCTCGTAGACTGCCTCCGGGATAGAGCCGATCCTGATCCATGAAAATCAGCTGTCCACGTGGGGCTAGGAGTTCTCGAGCATATGTTCTGCTCGCCAGCGGAAGTAGTTGCCTTCGTCGCCTCGGTAGTGTGGCTGCCCGTGCAATCAGAACAGAGAATGCCGTTCGTGGAAGAGTTGGAGAACGAATGATCAGTACAGCACTGCTTCGAACACCTCACGCACTGAGACGTACATGTTTTCCAATAGGCGTGGCAACCTCTCAGAACTTCCAGGAGCCCTAACAATGACACGTACAGAGGTTCACGAACTCGCGGTCGTTGACGAGCCTCTGGCGCTGGGCCATGGGTTGTCGACGATGATCACGCTGGCTGCTGAACGACTTGAACTGCCGTTGATGGTTCTGGCCCGAACATGAGATAGTAAGCCTTTCCTCCCTTGGGCTTCTCGTTTCTGGCGCGCTTGTCTTCGCTGTCCGAGGTAATCGCATATCCAAATTCCTCGTCTTGCTGCCCATCGTGATTGACGCTGCTGCTGGAAGGGAATTTGAAGGACAAACACATTTGGCCGTATGATCGTCGCCCAGATCCTGATGTTGATGTCCTCTTGCTTTTGCTCTGTCGGTTATTGCCTTTGAAGTTGAACTTGCCATCATCACTGTTGTCCATCGGTCGTTGTCCCGTTCCTCGTCCAGGTCGATATCGTGGCGCTTGAGGTCGTCGGTGATGCTCCCCATATCCTTTGCCATTGCGTCGAGATGGTAGCGTCGGTCTCCACGATCTGCGTTTCTGCCAACTCCGGATCATTTTTTTTTTCCGTCGGCATGGTGGTCGTCACGTTGCTGCGGCGGCCCCTTCGAGCCTCGGTTCATAGGACACTGATAGGTGGAGCGCCACTTGCTGCCGCACTGAGTACCCTGGTTTCCACTCAGCTTCTTGCCGCCGCCGCTACTCTTGGAGTCCTTCTTCTGGTCGTAGCGTTTTCCACGTCTGTGTGTTCCACCTCGCCTTTCTCCTTTGCCGCCATCGTAGTTGTCATCGTACTCTGGCTCTGGGGTCCTCTTGGTCGTCATCTTGCCAGTCTTCCCCGTCCTAATCTTCGTCGTAGTAGTAGTAGTAGTAGTAGTAGTAGTAGTAGTAGTAGTAGTAGTAGTAGTAGTAGTAGTAGTAGTGTACTAATCATCATTCGGCCAGTCGTTCTCGTCGTGGTAGTCTTTATCATCCCAGTCTCACCATCGCAGTCCTGTGTGCGATATTGTCTGTAGCCTTGCGACTGATCGCAGCTGGCCGCATCAATCCTGGAGATTTTCATCTGGCAAGCTATCATCTCGCGATGCATTGAACAAACGCCGCCAACTTTGACTCGTAAATCGGCTACCTGTCGATCTGGCAATCCGGATCTTGAGAAAAATAACCGGGCCTTTCCGCTATCATCAATGGTAAGACGACCACGTTTATCAGCTTCCGCAGAACGACGTTCCAATTCGACAACGTCAATGGCAAGATGCATGTCCAGGCTGGTCCATGCTAGGTCCTGGTCGTCAAGGTAGTAGAGCTCCGTGAGCTTCGCAATCAAGACCTTGACTCTTAGGGGCAAGCTGGGGCAACTTAATTCCACTGGCGTCGTGAAGTAGCGTTTGAACATCTAGCGAGACTGCTACCACTCCCTCGTGTTCTACAGTGTTGCCGAGGTCCAGGTCCTGTCTCGTGATGGTCAAGCCATGCGCGATGCGTCGGGCCCCTCCTGCAAATCGCAGCATGATCGCAGGGCCTATATGTTCTTGGTCGAGCTTGTTAAAGCGTTCCCAGACAGGGAGATACCCCGTGTACTCCTTAGTCGGGAAAGCTCTCGGTCACCACCCTGGTGGCGCGCCCTGCGTGCACTGGCGAAGACCAAGCTGACTTGTCGCGGTAGTCTGCTGCAGCGCGATGTATATCTGATCCAGCTAAGATAATAATGTATTATGGCTGGTATCTGATGTATATCTGACCCACTCCGTCGTGATAGTAGCTGTTGTTGGTGATGTATATCCAATCCAATGCGTCGTAATCGTAGCTGTCGTTCGTATATGAGGTATATCAGATCCAATCCGTTGTGGTAGTCGTTCTTCTGCCTTACTCTGAGGGCTCGCGCGCGCGCGCATGGCCCCTGGAAAAGTGCCCGCGGAAAGCTCCGCTACCGAAATGCGGATATCGATGAACATCGGAATCCAATGCGATCGATGCGCATCAATCTCTGGGCGTGAGAATTATCGACCCGAAGACGAAGTATGTTTTCAATTGATTAAGCCAGAAGGCTGCACTTAAGGTGCAGGAGGCAAATCATGCATGCATATCGCCTCTGGAAGATACTCGAGAAAGCCAGCCGATGCCAAAATTCTAACTCCCCCCTCCCCCCCCTCGAAGGGAGCGGGGCGGAGCTCGCGCGCCTATGCCCTCGGCCCCGCCGGCTCGCCCCCTCGGGGGCGCCGCCAGGGCGGCCTCCCATCGCGCCACCTCCTGGTCGACTAGGGCCCGAGGTCTCGGCGCCGCGCCCTCAGGGGGGGCCCGGGCAGAACTTCTTACCCTCCGTCTTTTCCCCCCCCTCCATTCTCCTCTTCCGGGCGCGGTCGGGGATGCGTTCCGGCGGCGCTCCAACAAACCTCTGGGCCCGGGGGCGCCTCTCCCGTGCCCGTGAATGCCGCGCCCGTGCTGGGCGCCCTCGGGCGCCGCGCAGCGAGGTCACCTCGTTGCGGGCCCTCGCCGCCCATCCCGCCCAAGGGCGCGCGCCCCCGGCCCCCGCCTCTGCAGGCCCTCCTGCCGGAGGCGGGGGGGGGTCTCTCCTGTGGATGGCCTCCTGGGGGTTTCGTGCCGGGGAAACGGAGTCTCGCCCCTCCCCTCCCTGTGTAGCTGGTCGCGTTGAAGGCCAGGGGGTGGGGCGCTCCTGCGTCTCCCCCAGGCTGCCCGGGACTTTTGCCCGTTGCTCATCCCGCCAGCGGGCGTCGAGCTCCCCCCGCATCTGCGTTGCCTTTCTCCAGGGCAGCGGGCGAAGTTGACTGGCTGATTCTTGGCGCAGCGTGCTCAAGGCCTTTACCCTAATTATCAGCCCAGCGTTCCCCCCCCCATATATACTTGCGCGAAGGGTGCCAGCTGGCGGCGGGCGGCCCGCGCCCATTCCTCCTCGGTCATCTCTTCATCGGGGGCGGGCCCTAGCCGGATGGGGGCGAGGGGGCATGGCGGCCTGCGCCTCGTCCATGGGGGCTGGCCAGAAGTCGATCACCCCGAGGCGGCTCTCCTGGGCGATCCGACCCCTGGCCCATTCGCGCGAGCCCGCGGCGAAGCCACGTGCTATCCGATTGCTGAGCGGCGGGGCCCGCCCACGGGCGCGGGCGCCCAGGCCCGCGCGCGGGCTCCGTCCCCGAAGCAGCGCGTGGAACTCCTTCCCGAGAAGTCGGGCTCCGACGCACACAAAGAAAGTGGAACACCCGCGCGCGGCATGGATCAGAAAGCGGGCGTCGCCCTGCAGGCGGCGTTGACTCCTGAGATAGGGGGGCTCGGCTGCCCCGAGCCCCCTCGGGGTGAGCGGGAACCCTTGGTGGCAATGTCAAGAGTCTCGATTTCGCCACCGCGTTCGCGAGATGACCAAGTTGGCTTTCAAGCACTCAACATGAACACATGTAGCGCAGGTTGTGTCCTCCAACGATTTCGCGCGCCAACATATGCGGCGCAAAATGCGAGGGCGCGGGTGCCCCAACGATGAGTTCGAAGCGCTGTCTAACACAGCAATACCAAACAATGCCAAACAATGCCAAACAATGCAATTGCCTGAAAACGCATTCAAGGAGCACGCGGCGCCCGTGGTAAACGACATCGGGCGCATTTTCACCAAAGTGCAACCACTTCAGCCCCGAGAAAAACGGGTCTGCATTCTATCGGAGACGCCTCATGACTGCGACGGCCACGCAACGTTGCAAACCACAGTGAGCACGGCGCGCTCGCTAACGGCCACTGGAAGCCAGTCCCAGACTTCCCCACGTGCCTATCAGCCCGAGGCAAAGCCCCGCAAACGGAGTGATAACACACAACAGCCACATAATATACGGCCCCACGCTGGCCGCAGCGAACAACGGGAAATGATCTGCACCGCCCCTAGCCCATTGGCTCCTGGGCCCACCCACCCACCACCCGCCCCCGCCCACCCACCCACTCACGCCACCACCACCACCACCACCACCACCACCACCACCACCACCACCACCACCACCACCACCACCGTCACCACCACCACGCGCGCGCACGCACACACAGGCACTTAGCGACGATGCGCATGGCACCAAAACCAGCAGCGCCCCCCCCCCCCCACCACCACCACCACCACCACCACAACCACCACCCACCCCCACCCCCGCGGACAAGTCAGCCCAACGAGGGGCCAGAAGGGCCCCAAGAGGGTGCCAGGGGGGCCCCAAGGGGGCCCCGACACGGCCCCATGACGCATGTACTTGGGTGCCCCTGTGGAAAGCCCATTAAACATATCAAGTACATACGGTTTGGGGCCCTTTTGGGCCCCCCGAGGTGCTCTCGCGGCCATCTTGGGGCTTTCGGGCCCCTCCAAGACAGGGTGGGAGGGCTCCCGAGGGGCCCCAAGAGAGGGCCAGGAGGGCCCCAAGACGGCCCCAAGAAGGTTCCAAAATAGCCGCCAGAAATGGCCCCCAGAGGTGTCCACGGACCCCCCCTCTGGGGTGTCCAAAAGGGGTCCGTGGACTCCCCCAAGGGAGGGGTCCGTGGATTCCTCTGGGGGGCATTTTCTATGGCCCTCTTGGGCCCTCTTGGGGTCGTGTTGGGGCCCTCTTGGTGTCCTCTGGGGGCTCCCAAAATGCTTCCAAGGGGCATCCGAGGAGACTCCGAGTCATTCAAGAAGCTTCTGGCTCTTCTGTTCGTCCTTTCCCCTCCTGCCTCATTATCCTCCACATCCTCCTCTTCCTCCTAATTATCCTCATCATGTTTGTCCTTCTACTCCTTCTCTTCATCATCATCCTCTGCATCATCCTTCTCCCAACTCCCTCATCCATCCAGCCTCCTTCTCCTCCTCCTCCCTCCTTCGCATGGTTCGGCTATCCCCTTCTTCGATCCCACACTTCCCTGATCACCTCAAAACTCGCCTGAGCGTCGATCGTGGATGGGCTGGTGGGGATACGCGAAGCGTCAAGAATTTGGAGTTCAAGGCTTCCGCCCGAGGTAGCCCCCCAATAACACGCCCGAACGGCCATGCGAATCCCCAAATGGACCCCAGAGGCCCCCGCGCGCAGCCCAGAAGAAGCCTTACTACTCTCTCCAGGAGACTGCCAAAGGAGACCCCGACAGGCACCCGAGAGGCCCCAGACCCACAACCCACAACTCAAGCACGGTGGCGGAGTGTGCCGGAGGCCATGGTATGTAATTCGGGTGGCTTCGAAGGAAGGTCATTGTTTCAAGAATCGAGCGGGGCGTGCCATGAGTCGAATCCCTATCGAGCACGCTAAATAAACCGTTTCACCATTGCTATGTGCGTGTTTTGTTTGTTTCATCGCGTTTGCATCCCTCCCTCCATCCCTCCGCGCATCTATCCAGCCGAGCCGCGGCGGCGCAGTGCGGCCTGGCTCAAGACGTGGTGGCAGCCGCCAGGCTGCCCTCCATCAGGTTCTTCACCGTCTTGTAGTCGGTGCTGGCCGAGTAGTCGAAGGACTGCAGCATCCCCGTCAGAGCGACGTGGCAGGCCTCGTAGTCGTCCCGGCGCATGAAGCTGTAGCGCACCAGATCGCAACCGTCGGAGTCCTCAGCGACGAAGGTGCAAACCAAAAGGCCCCCTGGAATGGCTGCGACTGTGCCCTGAACGACCGTTAAAGCGAAGCCCCGATTAGCAGCGATCTTCATCGCGGTGCGCTTGTCGTAGTTGTTGACTGCCTCGAGCTTCTTCGCCACCGTGTCTCCGTCGACGACATCCAGGCTCAACCCGACCAGGTGGATGGCTCCAGGGACACAGCAAATCACCTCTGGGAGACAGAACGCCGTCACATTCACTGCACTGTAGCCCCCGTCGTAGACGCATATTTGATAATCAACGATCGCCTTCTTCAGCTACGCATGCTCCGGGGGGAACGTGATGAAGAAGTTCGAAGCAGGCTTGATGCGCGAGTCCATGCCTGCGAACATCTTATTCACGACGTCGTTGAGCTTCTTGTTGGAGATCTCGGTGACCATCGAATCGAGGCCATCCTTGCTCATGGTAGCCTTGGCCCACTTGACCTGCGTCTGGTAATTGCCAGTGTTTGCTATCACGCCCAGGTCATCGACCTTGAACTTCACCGCCTTGGTCTGGTTGAAGTCGGCCACCTTGTCGCTGACGCCCAGTCCGTCAAGTGAGTGGCCGTCGAGCACGTCGGGCATGAGGGACTCGATCGCTGGCGCGTAGCTCTCGTCGCCCCCCTGCTGCGCCCCAGCGTTGAGCCTACTGCGGGCCGCACTCGACTTTGCTTGGGCCTTCTCCAACGCCTTGTTCTTCTTTTCAACCCCTTTTGCGAAGGCCCTCCACTCAGCCATCCTGAGACGGAACGGCTTCGCGTGACCCTCCTTCGAGAAAACCGTTTGAAGTCATCCAGGGCGGGCTGCAAGAGGTTCGCCAAGTCACCAGCGACGGAACCATTGGGGGCAAGCTTGTCGAGTTGATAAGTCTCCTTCCACACTCTCACATTCTCAGTGTAGGTGTTGAAGGCATCCTTGGCATTCGCCTCGAACTTGGCGTTATCCTTGCGGGGGCCATCGTGATTCCATCCCATCGTGTCTCTTCCTTGCCAGGCTAGGTCGCCCGCCCCCGCCCCACGTCGCCCCCCCATGCCTCTCCCCACCGCCGTTCGCCGCCATGCCCCGTCTCTCGCCTCCCTGCCCCGTGCCGGAGCAAGGTCGGGGAGGGAGTGAGAGATGAAGCGTGGCTCGGTAGAGCTTCAGACAGGGTGGGGGAGGGAGGGGGGAGGGGGAGGGCGGGAGACCTACCTGGCTCGGTAGAAACACGAGTTGGCCCCAAGAAAGCTTGATGGACCCCGCGGCCTCTTTGGTCGTCGTCGCGTCTTCTCCCTCCATGGCGGACAGGTCCATCTCGGGCTGCGCGAGGTCGTTCCGCAACCTCACGATGCTGGAGTTCAACTTCGCCGACGTCTCGATCAGGCACGTCTTGAGGGTCGTGTAAGCAGTCCTCTGGGCACTGGGTGATTGCCTGGCCTGCTCACTCTGCTCCTGCTGCGCCTGGGCAATCTTCTGCATGTCATCGGCCACCTCCTCCATCATGTCGGCCTCCTCCTGAGCTTGCCGTATCTGTTGCTGCATCATATTTTGTTGAACGGTTTGCTGCATGACCGCTTTGCTGAGGGCGTTCGTGATGGACTCGGAGGTGTTAGAGCCGATGGTGTCCACCTGCTTCGCTTCAAACGGAATGGCCGTCATCGAGATGGGGCGCGAGAGCTTCAAAGTACGCCAGAATCGATCCATAGACTTCAGGTTATCCTCCACCGCAGCGTTCAAGTCGTCGGCGTTGTTGCAGATCTTCTGACGCTTGACGCGGGAGGTGGCCATGTTGTTCTTCACGTGGTCGACAAGAGCTTTTGCAATGAAGACTTCGCCGTTCTCGTCCGTGATCTTGTCCTTCGATTTCGCCACGAGATTCTTCCAGTGCTCGATGAGCTGCTCTTCTGTCCAGTCGGGGTGCTCTTCCACAACCGTGTCGTAGCCAAAGTATTGAGCGCGATCTCTTTGCTCAATACCCCTACTCTGGGACTCCTCTTCCTCTGCCATGATATGATCCTCGGACATCTGGCTGTACTTATCCTTGGTCTTCATCTTCTTGTACCACGCCTGCTCTCTCTTGGGATCGTTTTGGAGCTCCTTCCACCACTTAGCAGAGCTTGTCGTTCGGGTCCTTCTTCTTGACCCTGCGCTCCATAATCCGCTTATTGGATGCACATTTGAGATCAATTCGAGCGTTCTGATTTCTTCCTGTCGCAGAGCTGGCTGCAAGGGTAGTTTCCTCGCCACACTTCACGCACGTGTACTTACCGAGCGCCATGGACGGCGAGTGGGCGAATGGGCCTTCGTCACGCGATGTGTGCCCGAGCACGGCGCACGCTCCCGAGCCAAATAGCTTGTTACGAAGACCCCCATCACACCCGAGAGGCGACCAAGCGGGCCCCTAGCGGGCCACTGCGCGGCAATGCAAACCAACACAACGGCAATGCATGAGTTGGTTATTGACTATTCCCTTGTCTCCATGGCCCATGACGGCCCTCACGGGGGTCTCGCGTCCACTCTGGTCCCTCGCGGGGGGCTTTCTGAAGAAGGGCTTCTGGGGCCTCTGCTCCCCCTGGAGCCTTCCTGAAGAAAGCCTTCTGGGGCCTTCCTTAAGTTCTCGCAGGGCCCTCGCGGAGCCCTCCTGAAGTTCTCTCAGAACCCCGCCTAGAAGCTAGTCACCCCGAAGCCTCTGGAGGACACACTTCAGGCCCCCCCGTCAAGAGATTGGAAGAGGAGGGGAGGAGAAGAATGAGGAGTGGAGGGAGGGGAGGGGGGAGGAGGGGAGGAGAGGAGGGGCTGGGAAGAGTTGGAAGAGGAGGAGAGGAACAGTCCTGCGCTTGGGGCTTGGAGAAGGGCGTGGAGGAGGGGAACCGTCCTGCGTTTGGGGATTGGGAAGAGATTGGAAGAGGAGGGGAGGAGAAGGAGTGACGATATGGCTGTGGCCCCTGCTGGGATGACGCGCTGCAAGGCGCACTATCTGGAACACAACTTGCGCGCACAGTCGCGCAGAGACGCTGCCGGCTCTTGCCGCGCTCGCTGGCAGGCTGGAAGCGCTGGGCGGTACCTCCACTGACGGCTAGATGCTGGCCGTCTAACCCTTCTTGACCGACAGAGTCCCCTGCTTCCACCTCTTGCGCTTGTTCTCGGGATCGTCGCTCTTGTCGATGATGCGCTTGAGCCCCGTGGAAACCCCGATGTGCTCGAAGATGGCCCACTTCCCCATGATCAGCTGCGCGAGGACCACTCCAGCCATGTCAACGGGCACCATGTTGCCAAAGTGGATGGTGTGCTGGTGCGTGCTGCAGGCCTCGTCCACGCTACACCACTTCACGCCACACGCTGCTGCCCGCTCCTTGATGTCCAGGAAGCGGCCGCCCTCTGGCACCTTGGACGCGTCGGGGCCCCTACGCAGGATGTAGAGGTAGCGATTCACTGTCGTCAACGCGGGCACTCTGTCCACGTGGATGCTGTGTCCGCGCACGTGCCCTGGACCCTTGCGGGAAGCATCGATGACGAAGTACATCGTGGCATTCGCGGGCACGACGATCCTGCCGTCCGAAATATTCTTGTCGAGCTGGGCGTTGAACTTCTTGATGTTGCTCTTCTGCGTCTCCGTGGGGTCCCTGGTGGCATGCTCCTCCACGTCGTCGGCGGTGTAGAGCATCTCTCCGAGCTTCACCGTGTTGTTCCCGAAGGTCCTCAACTCCTGGGGCATGCCGCCAACGACGTCGGCGTAGTCGAGCTTGTAGGCCACTGCGAAGCAGCGCTCCCTGTGATGAGGTAGAACGCACCTCTCAGCATTTACCTTCCATGGGAGAAGCATCGTCCAGCCAAACATGTTGTTCTGCCACCACTCCTGCACGAAGTCTCATGGGCGCTTCTGAGTCTTGCCGTTCAGACTCATGATGTGCCACACGTTATCCAGGAGTACCCACTTCAGCGGCCGATCCTTCCGCTGCGCCAACTCCTTGATCGCCTCGAGCTGCTTGATGAAGAGACTCCCCTGGTAGACAAAAAAGTTCTCACCGTTGCCAGCCTTGGGGAAGGTGATGCATGGAGCTGTCCCAATGCAGCCATCGCTGGAGTCGAGCGTCTGCGGGGGGTACGACTCGATGGTGTTGGGCCACGCGATGTGACCTGGAAGGCGCCTGAGCACCGCGCAGGCGTCCGACCGCTTCTCCACGATGTTGACGGGCAGCACTGGCCAATCACCTTCCAGGATCGCTCGGCCTGGTCCTCCGATCCCTGCGAACAAGAACGACACCTTCTGGGCATTCGGGTAAGTGGGGAACTCGGTGCCGAGCTTGGCGCAACACGACTTCCACTTCGCATTGTGGCGCACGGGGCTGTCCTCAGGGAGGCACACCACCATCGCAATAGCCTGAGCGCCAAAATCGCACAAGGGCAGGCGGTGAACGAACCACATATATACTTGAGCCACTAAGGCTGAAACGACGGTGGCTGGGGCCCCTGTGGCCACATTCATTGAACATTCGGATTTCTCTGCGGGGAAGCTCTTTGGAGACGCGACACTTACCATTCACTCTGTGCCCACATAGGCAGACGGTCTCTTTGGCACACCTGGGGGTCACGGGGCGCGGCGTTCGGGGTGCCATGGGGAGCTCCCAGGAAGCTCCAAGCTGAGTCTCATGAGGGCTCCACGTTGACCCCAAGGAGTCTCTGGTACACCTGAAACGGCCCAACAACCTCCGAGTGGTCGCTGATGATGGAGACGATGGTGATGATGATGATGATGATGGTGATGATGCTGATTGCGATGACAATGGTGCTGATGATGATGATGATGATGATGATGATGATGATGAGAAGGGATATGCGCCCTAGAACGGTGATTCTGACGAATTGTTCGGCAGGCGCAAACCCACCGACAATCACCAAACTAGGGCGGCTGCGTGCTTGCCTCCGCGGCCATGTTCAGATCAACGGCCTTCCAGAACGAGGTCCGCTCAAAGCTAGAACGATACCAAGGTCATCTACCATGACCGTAACACAACGCCTCAACCCGAACAATAACCCAAGATGGCCCATGATGGCCTCCAAGTTCGCCCGAGATGGTCCAGGATGGCCTCCAAGACGGCCCAAGGGTGCCCAAGATGCCTCTGGGGGCCCTCCTGGGGTCCTAACCCTCCTTTTCGCGTTTCGGGGTCCTCATTTCCTCATTCACCCCCTTGGCGTCACCATCCATCCGTCATCGATGTCCCTCCAAGCCTCCAGAGGCCCCGTTGTCGCTCCAGTGTCGCTCCAGTGTCGCTCCAGCGTCGCTCCAATGTCGTTCCAATGTCGTTCCAGTGTCGCTCCAGTGTCGCTCCAGTGTCGTTGGGGCCCCCTCCGCGCCGAACCTGCAAGAATGATGCGAATGTGCGCCCTCACCCCACACGATGGCGTCAAGACGGCCAAAAGGCTTCAAGATGGCTCAGGATGGCTTCGCGATGGCTTCAAGACGGCCAAAAGGCTCCAAAATGGCAGGATGGCTTCACGATGGCCCAGGATGGCTTCAATACGGCCAATAGGAGGATCAAGAGGCTGAAGAGGATATGTGGTGAAGGGAACGGGGGAGGATGATATCGGACGGGCCGTCGCTGCATTTTATCATCACTTCTGCTTTGAAGAGCGTGCGAATAGGAAGAAGATGATCTTTGGTCCATGATACTTTTTTATATATATATATATATATATATATATATATATATATATTCACCCCCGAGGATCGGCAAGACGGGACCGTAATCGCGCGGGGGCGATGGCTCGCTGTGTCCTTGGACGTGCCAAGCGGTGGCCAGATGAGCTGGCCCTTCAAAGAAACTGCCTTCTGGCTCTTCGGGGAAGCCGTCCTCTACAACAAATTTTGCGCAGATGCGTACTCTAGAAAGAACGACTGCGCAGGGGCGTGCTCTGGGCCCTCTGGGCTCGAGTCGATGATCTGCGGCGGGCTCTGCATGTCCTCTGGCCTAGCCCTCGGCTCCAACAGTTGCTGGCTCTGCATATCCTCGGGGCCACTCCTCGAATCGATCGGACTCGGCTGGCTATGCGCACCCTCCAGCCCACTCCTCGGCTCGACCAACGGCTGGCCTGGCACGTCCTCGGGGCCACTCGTGCACGGGAACAACGGCTGGCTGAACATGTCATCGGGGCATCTCCCATCGATCGGCGGCTGGCTCTGCATGTCCTGGAAGGCCATCATCGGTTCGAACTGCGGCTGGTTGGCTATGTCATCGGGGGCACATTTGCTCGCTCTGATTATCGCCCTGCCCAGTATGAGCTATGTCAAGGGTCTGAGCATGAACTGGACCAGCCTCAGTCTTTTCGACGACGGGATCAGGTTGGCCAGCTCCTGTCGCATCACGGGGGGTGGGGATGACCTTGACTCGACG
This sequence comes from Prorocentrum cordatum, assembly GCA_963575745.1. NCBI lineage: Eukaryota > Dinophyceae > Prorocentrales > Prorocentraceae > Prorocentrum > Prorocentrum cordatum. The sequence goes on from CAUYUJ010020001.1 coordinate 151,829, forward strand.
AGCGCATCGCCCTGGCGCCAGCTTGACTCGACCAGCGCATCGCCCTGGCGCCAGCTTGACTCGACCAGCGTATCGCCAGCGCACAGCCTCCTCAGCTTCTCTGGCCTCTGCTGAGGCCCTGTCTCTGACATGCCCCCTCCCCTGGGGTCCGTGGGCAGCCGAACGATCATGGCCTGAGTCTCGAACCCACCTAGCTACTGAAGGCATGTGGTGATGATGATGATGATGTAGGATGGCGATTGTTTTGTCCTGCATTAGTTTGCCTCAACTTACCTTGCTATTGCCTTGAAATTACCGGAGATCGTTCGCATTTGACTTGCCTTCAGCCTTCCAGGGGGGCGTGTAACGTAGGCCTCATTTTGCATGTGTGGTCGCGTGCGTTCACGTTGTGTTTGGTACGTTGTCTTCTGGCTTTGCTTGTGGCTGTGCTTGCAATGACTAGAACTTAAAAACGCTTCTGGCTACGGTTTCAATCGGATTCTGGTTCGGGGTGTCTCGTTTATGTCAGAAGGACGCGGGTCGCAGGCGGGCCATGGTGGGGACTTGTTTGTGCCGGATGGGACTCGGATGGGAGACAGGCAACGATGATGGTGAGTATAATGATGATGGTGCTCATAAGGAGAAATGGGAAAGGATGGAACGATCATGAGCTTATTTGCTTTGACTGCCCCTGCTATCAATCCGCGGGCAAGGCCACCACGAAGTCTGGCTCCAACAAGTTCGGAGGCATCTCATCTCTGATCGCATTCAATACAACATATGTTGCTGCAGGTAGCCTCTGATGGTCCCTTTTCGTAGCTAACGCCGTGCCTGCTCGCATGTACAACGCGATTGATGTCACGGCCTTCCATGGTTCATCGGACGTCAACAAGTAATGATACTTATAGCAGTCAGCGTGTGTGGGGCAAGTGCAGTACGCACGACGCCGACGACTGACGTGTGAGAAGTAATCCAGCCTGACAGTGATCTCCTGACCGACACAAGGGAAAACCCACGCGTGTTCTGGGATAGGGGCCGCTGCTGGCGGCACTGGGGCAGCCACGGGCGCAGCGGGCGCAATCGCGCCAGCTGCAGGGCCGCCGCCGACCCCCTCAGCTCCACTGTCTCCACCATCGCCACCGACTCCGTGGCCAGCGTCGTCGTTAAGCAACGCCTTGAACCAGTCGTCGGAGACCGCAGACGCGTCTTCGAGGGCGTTCAGCGGCGCGAGGTCGTCGAGCTCCAGCAAGCACTTGCAGTGGCCGTGCGGGCCAGTGTGCCTGACCTCTGCGGCGCCCCTCGCGAAGATACTATCGAGCTGCAAGAGCGCTTCGAAATGCAAGCGGCTTCTCAACAGCATGCCAACGACGAAAGAGCGTCGTCCATGTGGTACTAAGCACTCAAGGTCAGCGGCGGCATACTCCTGTGGACGAAAACCTCAAAAGATCAGCTCATGTAACATTTCAACCTGAAGCGAGAAATGCCGACGTCTGCGCAAACGTGCCCATGCCTTGACCCTTGCCCGTGTATGGAGGCGGAGGCGGACTAGGATTAGGGAAGACTGTACTCGGTGGGGAGGCAGAGTAGGATAATGATGAGGTGGAGGAGGAAGAAGGGGAACCATATCAGGAGGAGGCCAGGAGCTCCGTAGCGATTTTGGCCCAAGCCACGTTGTTTCATTATTCCAGCTGTTAGGTGAAGGGCAGCACCGAACACCTAGTGTAACACATAGTCGGGCAAATCAAAACATGAGCACGCATGGCAAATGCATCGGCACCTCTCGCGATGCCTTCGCGAGAGGTCCCTTGCCTGGCCCGTCGAAAACGATGTCGAACACGGCCCCCCTGACAATGTAGTCCAAGGTGAGCTCGATGCCCTCTGGCCTGATCACGTAGCGCATCTCGCCGAAGTCATCGTGCTCAGCGCGAAACGCCCCCAACGCCACGAGCCGCTCCAGCGCCAACGCGCTCGCGTACTCCAGCTCGTGCAAGCCCCTGCCTTCCTCGAGACCGCCTGCCGCAATGTTCATCAGAATGTGGTGGTCATCGCACTGGTTGCCCGAGAACTCGATAGCCGCGATCTGGTGCTCGTTAGGCGCCACTACCATTGCAAGCCGGAAAGCAAAGGCAGGCCGCGGCGTCACTGCGCTCGGGTCCTCCTGTGGAGTCTCTGTCCCAATGACCCCAGCAATGCCATCCACCACCGCGCGGGCCGCGCGCGATTGGACACATCCCCATCGCGACCGCACATCAAGCAAGTCGCAGCGCAGGAGCCCAATGATAAATTCAGCCCACCGTGCCGGAGACGAGCACCAGCCTCGAACATCAAGTCTCTGAATGGACCCTACAGGGCTCACCCTCACTGGCGGGCCCATCAAGACACGATGCACTCTGACAACCACCTGCGTGGTGACTCTGACATGGGTGAGATCGCGATGTACTTTCTTGCTCTCAGGCTTGGCGTCAACAACTGTGAAAAACACATCATTCGCGGAGATGTCAGTGGATCGGTATCTAGGGGCCAAAGCAGCATCGACAATGGCCTCGCAATCGACGGTGGACGCAACCTCAACGACCCCACCTACACGGCCCATGATGTCGGCGTCGAGGAGGAACGAGGCGCCAACGTCGAACCGATTCTTGATGTAGCCAATGCACAATGTTTCAGTGGGTGTCTGCTTCAGCAGGACTGGGGCGCGCCTGCGGAGGTTAGCAACCGACCAGGCCGTCACGGCCTCGGTCGCAAGTAATTTTCTTGAACTGAGATCCGACGTCGGCACCGTAAATCTTCTGCACGCGGCCGTAATAGTTCACCCCCCTCAGCTCCGATGAATGAAACATGGCCGACAATACCTCGCCGAGAGCAGCCGTGCTCCTCCACTTGCCGCACAACCAGGCCATGAACTTCGGCGTGCTAATGTTCGCCTCCGTCTCGGGCCGCCGCATCAGCGCGCTCTGCCCACCTGGGACAGTGTTGTGAGCAGCGCCACTCGAGTGCAAAGAGATCTGACGATGCCGCCCCTCAACGAAGTGCGACGCGATGCACTGTGTCCCGTAGTTCAATGCGAACATAAAGAGATCAGGAAAGCAATGGATGGGGCTGAACAGCATCTTTGAAATTCGACAGCTGCGCCATGAGCTGATCGGATGTATGCAGTGCCACAGCGACCCGATGCAGACGAGAATGGTCATCGCACGTCGCCAATGCCACATGTATGCCCCTTGCGCAGCCGCGGCACCTGTCCCAGCAGTAGCCCATGTAGCCACCCAGCAGGCCGCACATCGAATGCGGCAAGCGCTGCCAGTACGCAAACTTCTCCCGCACTTGCTCGCACCATCGGGCCTTGACGTGGTCCATGAACCTCAAGACAGTTACCCTGACGGCCTCATTACTGCGCACTAAGACGTCCCTGAGGGCATCAGTGTCGGCTTGCAGGATCAGATCGCACATTTCATCGACAGCGCCTAGAGCCATGGCTGGCCCGTTTCTCCCTGCCCCCCATGCACATGCCATCATGGCCTTCCTCCAGTTCTTTCATCAGACGCCGACGTTTGCGATGAGCCATGCGACTCAAGCGCGCGTCCGAATGGCAGCGGCAACCACGCATCCATCTGGCAACCTGGCCGACTCCTTGGCTGAGGCAGCTCGCTGCGCACAACATGGATGCACGCCAGGCAAATCACCTTCCTGGTCAACACCTGCACGCGCAATGACTCGGGGGCTAGCAGCGCCGAGGCTCCCGTCGTCTGACATTTTTCTGAAGTCCCACCTGCGCTGCAGCACAGGCCATATTTCACTGATCTGCCTGGACTGGTCCTCCAAATTGCCCCAACAACGCCACTCAAATTTCGAGCCCTCGAAACTATGAAACATCTTCCGTTCGCTCGGAAGCGCGTCCGACAAGCATTCAGCGATGAATCTATCTCGCAGTTTCTTGTCTCCCAGTGAAGTCACTAAATCTCGAAATGCTGGCTCAAACGGCGGCCGCGCCTCCGAAGTGGCAAAGGCATCTTGCAACCCATTGAAGATCGTGTGCAAGCCATCTGCGGTGGTATATGCGTTCTTGAAAAAAAAACAATTGCCGATGGCAGCATCGCCATCCCATTCCAACTCGCCCCGCCTCAGCTTTGAAAGGACATCAACCACGTCGCCCGTGAAGCTAGGACTATCTCCAATGCTGAGGCCCACACCCTGGTCAGCGAGCCACGTCCGGCACGAATCCCGCCTCGCATCAATGAGATCGGCGCCTGTTTCCAAAGCAATCTGGTGATGCGTTCTCTCAAGTTTCGCAGCCAAGCCAGTATTGCCAGCGCCGAGAACCGTTACAGGCAACGTCCTCCGAACCCACTTGCAGAACTTTGCATGGGACCCAGGTGCATAAATCTCCTGCGCGATGTCAGCAGCCGTCCCAGAAAACACAAAACGATCCTCCACTGTGTTCAAGTAGTCGAGGGTTTTCTGCGGGCTGCTATCTCCGCAGAAATGACTGCACCACGAGTGGCCCGAGGAAGTACCCACAGCGGCTGCAAACAATCGGCGTTGCCACAGCATGCACACCCAGTCCAACTTCGTACGAGCCTTGTATATTGTCGACCTGGACGGGGCAGCAATGGCGCAACAGTCTAATTTGGCACAGAAATCTCGATACTCGCCTTCCGCAAGTGCAAAGCTGGCAGCAAGGCGAATAATCTGTGTCGCATCGTCTGGGTTGTGCATCAAGAACGACAACTGCACCGCTCGAACGATGACTTGGACGGGGTAGGCGGAGAGTTCGTCGTCTCCGAACACGTCTTCGCCCTCGCCACCATCGCCCTCACCGCCACCGCCATCGTTCGCCACCATTGGCGACTTCGCCAATGGCAGCGCGCCAAACTTCACATATACATGTTCGGGGAGACACAACACGTTTGGACGATGCGTTCGAAGACGCTGGCCAAATCTTCGGCAATACCCTCACGCAATAGAACGTGCTGTCGCCCACGTGTTGCAGCGATCGTCGCAAGTTCACCTGGGCGTCTGGCCTGAGCTTCCCTGAGGACACGCGCGTATGGTTGATCAGGAGATCTGTGGATGTCAGTCGCAAGTCCAACATACTAACATTCTGGATGCTCCAAGAGACCATGGGCGCATCAGCCAGCTTCAGAGCCGTCTGTTGGTCCGATAGCATGATGGCCCACTGGGCCTGCTCCTCGGGTTCGTGGTCGTCCTCGTCTCCAGTTCGGGAGCTGTACTCCGCAGCTGTCACGCGGAACAACGCAAACATATCGACATGTGCGCCTTCGGCGCTCAGTGGGCCATCCGCGCCCCACGCGACACACCAGACAGGGGGCCTCAATGATCGAGATGTGGCGTGCGATGCAGATCTGCCGCTGGGCAGTGTCGGCTTAACCCACTTGCACGTCCTCACAGTTCCTGGCAGGCCAGGTGGCGCCCGCTTCATTAAACGGATGTCAAAACCATAGGCTCGAGGAGCCATGAGTTTTAGCCCAAACGGTTATGGAGGAGGATGAGGAGGAGGGGGAGGAGGAGGAGGAGGGGGAGGCGGAGGACCATGATAATGCAATCGGTGGCCATGGCGATTAGGACTACATCACAAGGAGTGGCGGGCTGGAAGGGGGATGGGACGATGAGGAAGACGAATCTGCTATCTTAATCAGGGGGCGCGCCTATTCTTCTGGAGCGCCGAGAGTTTGCCCACGTGGCGTTGCGCCGCTACTCTATCGAGCGTGGGCCCTTCAATCGGCGTTGGCCGCCGAATGCGATGAAGACTCGAATCACGAAACTGAAAAGGGTTGAGTCTCGGACGGGGCTCACGCGGGGGAGGCAACCGCAACCTACTGCTACAACTCGCAACACGGTCGGCACACACATCCCTCATCATATTCAGATTTGTTTTCCATTTTCATGTCACGTATCCAGAGCCTCTCACAGTCCGTGTCCGACGCCTCTTCGGTCTCCCCCTCGGCCTCCTTGTCCCGCTCGGTTTCCCCCTCCTCCGGCTCCTCTTCCGTTTCCTCCTCAATGTCCTCCTGGGCCAGCTCTGGTATCTCGGCCTTGCCCACCGCCTCCTCGCGCCGTTCCTGCCTTGCCTCGCCCGCCGCCGCTGCTTCGGACTTCGACGCGGCCTCTCGCCTCATCGCGTCGTATCGCCGCCCCCCTTGTCGATCGAATCGAACGCATCGGGCAGCTTGCGACGCTTCATTCGACCCAAAAGAGGCTACATATCCTACTCGGACCGCGACCCGAGGAAAACCTACAAATGGAGGATGACGATAGAGAAAGAGGCTGGGATGATATGCGGGGTCGGATCTATAAGTTAAATAAGTAAGGGCAATCGAAGCGTGCTCGCATCACCGCTGACATCCCCGCCTCCCGCCGCGGGCCACTGCGCGACCACGGGGATAAAATCGACTTCGTGCAATGCAATGCAATGCAATGTTATGCAACTGTAAATGCATTGGCCTTGAAGTACACGTCCGTCCGACCAACGCGCCCCCTTGCATTTCATACCCAGCCGCCCTGGCCCCCCCCCCCGTCGCCCAGAGAGGTCGTTTACCCCCCCCCCCTATCTCAGGAATCAACAGCAGGCGGCTCAGCCCTCCATGAAAAGAAATGGAAGCGCCTCCTCGCTCCCACGAGCTCCGCCTGGTCGGCCCGCGCGGGGCTGCGGGGGCCCCGCCAGACCTCGCCCCCTCCCCCCCTGGTGGGGCGCAGATCTTTCAGGGCCACCTCCAGGCGTGGGCAGACTGAGGGGGTGAGTTCATCCCGGCCCAGGCACCGCGTGGCCCGGCCCTGGATCCGCCGCTCGGCATGCTTGCCGCGGATGCCCGGCGACGCGGTCCAGGCGCTATCCGGGGGGCTCCGCCTGGTTTCGCGCCAAGAGGTCCAGCTCGGCCCTGGGCTCAACCTCCTGCGGCGCGCCGCCGGCGCGAGCGCCCTCCCGGGCCCGGGCGCCTTCCAGCACAAAGGGCGCCATTGCTGAGAGGCTGCCCGGCACGCCCTTCCGCTGCGCGCGGGTTCCAGGAACGGAGCGGGTGGAGGGCTCCATGTGCGGGCCCCCCCCCGCCCGCTGCCCCGCCCCCGCCCTCCGGGCGCGCGGGCGCTGGCTTGGGTTCCATGGATGCTCCTCGGCGAGGCGCCATTGATCCCCGGGCAGGAGGGTGCCTCCCTCCGACCAGGTGGCTACCCTGAGCTGGAGGTGGGTCTGGGGGCTCGCCTCGACTGCGTCCGCCGGGGGGCGCGCTTTGGCGAGCCCCCCCCCCTTCCTCAAGGTTCCAGGGGCGCAGGGATGCGATATGGGGATGGATAAGCTGAGTTCGGATCCAGATGCCGGCTCGGGGCTCGGCGACGGCGTCGCCCTCTCCCTCTCGACCCTCTCCTCGAAAGACAGCGCGGGAACGGTTCCCCTCGGACCCCCCTCCAGGTTCGTAGACGCGGACCCAGTGCTTCTGCCCCTCTATGTCTCCAGCCCCTTGGGCGGGGCGGGGGGCCCGGGGGCCTCGGCGCAAGGGCCCCCGGGGCACTTGTTCCCGCGTCGCCAAGCCCGCTCGGACCGGGGGGGGGCCCTTCCCGGGCCTCGCCCTGGCGGGCGCGGGTGGGGTGCCCCATGACAATTCCTTCTCTTCCCCGCCGCCGCGTCGGGCGGGTCCTCGAGCCCGAGGGGAAAGGCGGGGGGGTGCCAGGGCCTGCGGGGGCTCCTTGGGCGCCAGCTCGGCCGAGCTGATCTCCTCGCTCCGGGCGGCTGCGCGCCCAGGGGTCCCCCAGCTCCCCTCGCCGCGAGCGTGGCGCACCGACGCCCCCCCCGCCGCCCGAAGGTTTCCCCGCCGGGCTCCCCGCGCCGAAATTTGCATCGGGGCGCTCAGTAAATGGAGTCGTGGTAGCGGCGGAGGTGCGCCAGCTTCGCTCCGCCCGCGCTGCGCGACCGCCCCCGCGCGTCCGAGTTGAGGGCGTCCTAGGTGAGGAGAGGGGCGGGATCTGCCGTGCGCTTGTCTTGGCGCGTCACCCGGCGCAAGCAACGAACCGAGCCTGCGCGCGCGGCCGGGCGACGGCCGCCGCCGCGCATGGGGCCCAGTCCTCTTCATCGTCGTCGCCGTCGGAGTCTGCCAGGGGCCCCGACTGGGCCCCTATTATGCTTGCGCGGGCCCCGCTCGCGGCAGCGGCGGCGCCAGCTGTCCAGCCTCGCCCAACGCGCTCCGTGCTCCGCGCCCGGGCGCGGAGACCCGGGAGGGGCTTCCCCGCGGCGCGGTGCTCCGCCAGGTGTAGGACTCAGACTGCCTTGGCGGGCGCTCCCGTGCACCTGCCGACGCAGTCGGCGGGCTGGGTGCTTCTGCAGGCGCCCCCGTCTCGACAGACCACCCAGGCCGCGGCCCTCCCCAGGCGGGCCCGTCGAGGCTGGTGCAACCGATGACCTTCGCATAGGGGAAGTCCCGCCCGCGGCGCCTCGCACGCTGCACTGGCGCCCCGCGCGGCCCCCCGCCCGGGCGAACCCGTCCCCCCTCAAACTCTGCTACCAGTTGATTTGGCGACCAAGGGGGTTGGTCGCCCCGGGCGCGGATGACACCCAGTAAAAGCCGTCGTCGACTGGGCGCCCCTCGGGGCCCCGCCAGTCCAGCTCCATCGAACATGCCCGCTCGTTCCCCGCCGGCGAACCGTTCCCGCGCGCGAGGGCCCCGCCGCATCCGACCGCAAAAGCCGCAGAGGGGGCGGAGGATTCGATCCAGGAGCAGCCGCTAGGGGGGGCAAGCGCGAGGAAGGCGAACGCCGCGGTGACGCGGGCCACGTAGATCTCCGCGACGACCCAGGAGTTTCCGAAGGACAGGTGCGCGAGCCAATCCAGCGTCCCGAGGAGGAGGCAGAGCCACGCCCAGAAGACCAGGCTGTCTTGCTTCCCGCGCCTCCAGGAAAACCGACCTCAGCTGGCGCGAGTGCCGAACTCCGCCCCCGCCTCGGGTCGACGGCGTGCTCCGCGCTCCCTCTTTCCGGGTCGCCCTCCCCAGGGTGCGCGCCCTGGCCGAGGGTTGCCCCGGCGCGCATTCTCAATTAAGTCGTCGAGCTTGCCGCGCCAGGACCGCCCGGGCTCTGGCCCCGGCGGGGGCCCAGCGCCGCGGGGGTTGGGCGAGGCCGGCCCGGGGGCCGGCAAGCCAGCGCATCGGCCCGCGCCGCCGTCCTCCCCCGAAGGGGCGCCTTCGGGGGCCGGCGTCAAAAATTCAGGAGCCCCGCTCGGGCTTCCCCTGGCGCTTGGGTCGACGCCGCCCTCTCCGCTCCTTGGGGCGGGGGCGGGGGCCGCAGGGGCATTGTGCGCCGGTGCAGGGGGGCCCAGCGCCCCGCCGAAGGCCTAGGCATCTGCCCCTTCCTCTCCGGGGGGGCCGGCGGCCCTCTTGCCCGGCCCCCCCTTGGAGTGGGGCCAGGGGGGGCGCCCCCAGCAGGGGGGCTGGCCTGCCGCGGCGCTCGCTGCAGGTCGCCCCGCCCAGCGGCAGGGCTCCTCAGCCCCCAGAATGGTTTGGCCCCTGCCCTTGCCATGTCTCCCGGTTTGGGGCCCAGGCGTGGGCTTCCCCTTCCTCGGCGACGGGGCCGCGCCGAGCCCTCCTGGGCGCCGGTCTGGCGCCTCAGGGGCGCAGTCGCCTGGGTCGACGCCCGCCCCTGCGCGCGCCGCTGGGCGGGCAGAGCGGCCGACGCCCCGGGCCAGCTCGCGGGGCGGGCGAGGTCAAACCAGGCGGTCGCCGCCGCCAAAATGCCGCCGATCACAATCATCGGAATTGGGATTTGGGCGGGGGGGGGGCGCCCCGCATAAAAAAGAAGCCGCAGCGCGGGCTGAAGCCAGCGGCTGCGAGAGCGAAAAGGGGGAAGAAGCAAAAAAGATCGCGGTAAGTGCCAGATCACGCTGGTATTGGAAAGCTCCTATAGCAGGGGCATTCATACGTGCATGTGTATGGATGTTTGTATATATGCATATATATATATATATATATATATATATATATATGCATATATATACATAGGTGCGTGTAAATGCATTTATACACAGATGTGGAGTCGCATGTGTACATCACTAGACATGTGTGTGTGAATTTGTATGTATGTAACTGTGTATAGAAGCGTATAAAATTATTCTATATGCATATATATACATATGTAAATATATGTGTATATATACATATATGTATATCCATACATATGAAGACATATATATATATAGTTGTGTATATATAGATTACATCCTCCGCGTTCCTCTCCGCCCGGGCTCCGAGCCGGGTCGGCCAGAGACGGCGGTCGTGGCCTGCCCCCAGAAAACGTTTGTTGATCATGCTCGCAAATATACGGTATGCCTTGGAAGTAGAACAAATCGGGCGGTAATGGCCCATGCAACCAGGGTCGTATTCCCTGTAAATCATTGCCGCGCGAGCTATCATCAACTCTTCTGGGGCCACTGGCTTATAACCTCCAAGATCCCCCATCATCACATCCAGGTCTGTCCCGGCCAAATGTGCGAGTCTTGAAGACTTCGATTGGTGCGTCACCATCAACCGCACTTCTGCCGCTGGCCATCTTCGCAATGGCCTCGCGGTGCCCCGCGTGGGCGAACATGGACTCGTCGACGGGTGGTGGCGGATGGTTTCAGGTGTCTCTGTCGGGGGGCACCGCTGCTGGCCGGACTTTCCGCTGCGCGGTCTCCAAGAACTGCGCGAACGTCCCCGCTTGGTCTTTTGCGTCGACGATCTCGCCGCCCGCGGCTTTCAGCCGCGCCCGTGAAACCTTTTTTCCCCGACGGGGTCTCTGCGCCGATCCCTGGTCGCCTCCGGCAGCAATTCCCCGAACCCAAGTTGCCCGATTGTTGCGGGCGGCGCGTGTGATCTCCCGGGGCAACCATCTCTCTCGACTGATGTCCCCGCGATGTCGCGCAAGACACCGTTGCTCGATCGTGCCGAGAGTGCCTCCGCTCATCCGAGGTTTGCGCTGGGTTCGCGCCTCCGTCGACATGCAATCCTCTTTGGCTTTGAGATGCCTCGACGTCGAAGCCCCCGGGCGCTGGCCGGCTGCTCGCTCGAGACGCCTTCGGAATTGCCTGGCGCCGAACAAGAAAGCAATCTTCGCGCGCTGGCGTCGCAAGGCAAGGCAAGGCAAGGCAGGGCGGTCTGCGTGCCAGCTCCAGCGCCGGAGCTGCCCCCTGGAGGGCAGACGAACGATCTCGCGCAAGGGCGGCCAAACGCCGCGTGGGCAATCTCTTATCCACCCATAAGCGACAACGTGCGTTGCGCGACAGAAACATGGCCTGGCGTTGGCGTCGCGAGGCCTGCCGATCCCACCTTGGTCGGCGCGCTGGTCTGTCCATGCCGCGCGGCTGGGCTCTGACCGTGGCCGAGATCGGAAAATGGCGCAGCGATGCGGCAGCAAACCGGTCGCTTCGCAGCGCAAGGGCACCATCCAAGAGCACTGCTGGAGCTAGAACGAAATCGAGCATTGCAGAATTCACTGGCTGGGGTGACGGGAGAAGCCGGCGTAGCTCCAGGCTCATAATGCGTCACCTGACTCTCCTGCGCGCGCTGGAAGATCGCGTTGGCTACGGCGCGCGCGCGGCTGGAACAGAGCTCCAGTAAAGTGTCTCTGCTGGGCGCTGGGGCTGCGCGCGAAGCCTCGTAGCCCGGCGCGCCCCCGCGGCCGCGCTGGCCGAGTCCGGCGCCGAGGTCCCCGATGGCGCACCTGCCCCGGGGGGCCTCGACACTGTCCGAGCGGAGCGAGGTCATCATCGAACGCCGGCCGTTCTTCCAGAGGCCGCGAGTTGCGCGGCGCGTGCGCTGCAACAAACGCCAGGACCCCTGTAACTGCGTTCGCTCTCTAATTAGCCGCCCCGCCCCTGCGCGGCTGGAAATTCAAAGCGAACCGCCGGATACGCGCGGAGACCGCGAAGCCCGAGCCTGTCCGTTCTGGGCCGTCTGCGCCGGGGCCGGGCAGATCACGTCTCGGACCCCGTCATTAAGTCGTCGTGTTTGCCCCCCTTGCTCTTTCGAAGAGTTGCCGCGTCAACCGAACTAATGACGCCCACATGAATTCTAATTTGTTCAATTTTGACGTCTGCGAATCCCGCGACGTCCCAGCTGCATGCGTTGATGTACTCGCCGATGGGCGAAACAATTGAATTATCCATGGGCTGCCCTGCGTTCCACTTGGCTGCGTCGCCCCTGCCGCTTCCCCTTGCCAGGGCCGTGGAACTACTTTTTGGCCCTGCCGAACCAAGATTGAAGATTCGACGTCGGGGTGGCGAACTCCAAGGAGTGCTGGAGATCCCCCCGCCCCCCCCCGTCGCCGCTGTGCCACTTCTGCTGCGGCGTGTAGTCGTGGGCCGCCACCGTGGCGATGTCTTCGCCTGCCACCCTGAGCGCGCGGCGCCCGGCGTCGACCTCGACCTCCCTCCTGCCGTGGCCCCACTGAAGCAGCATGCGTTTGAAGGCAAAGAGGGCTGACCCTGCCGCGCGAAGGCCCAGGGGCAAATCGAGCGCTGCCCGCGGCTGTCCTGAAACTCCCCGCGGAAACTGACGAACGACAGAAATGGCGGATCCTGGTATGCAGCCCAGGGGCAAATCGAGCGCTGCCCGCGGCTGTCCTGAAACTCCCCGCGGAAACTGACGAACGACAGAAATGGCGGATCCTGGTATGCAGCGAAGGGGCACGTGACAAAAACAACGTTCTTGAACTCGCCCCCCTTGACGAATGGGTCCGCGGGCGCAGGGGCGCTGGCGTCAGCGCTTGTAGATCCAATCCTTGACCGCGTCGAGGGTGTCCGCGTTGGGGGGCGTTGCCAATGGCCGCGGTGAGGTTTTCGCTCGAAGCCTGCTATAGCCTGCTGCGCTGCTGCGCTGGCGTCGGCCAGGGTGCTGCCCAGGTTCCCCTTGAGATAACGGCGCGCTCGCTCTGGGGGGGCCCCTGCTTCTCCTCCGCTCCTGTCAGCCGCAATCCCATGTCTTCCAGCTCCCTGCGTGCTTCCCGCTTGAATGTGGCCAAATCCCCCGGCGGCTACCGTTCGACTGACGCATTCGCCGGCTTCAACTCTGCCTGCAACAATTTCTGGACGTTCCGCATGGTTACCTTGTTTGGGCCTTCCTCCTCCAACTCAGCATCGCCACTGGGGCCGTCGCCCGCCCGGCATTCCTTGGGCGCGGGCGAAGAGCAACAATAAAGACACGATACATGCGCAACTGAGTCAGGAGCAACTGCGCACGAGATGGGCGAGGTAAAGGATCGGGGGAAAGTGCGCGGCACCCGTCACTGCGTGACCTCTGCTTGAGCCAAGTCTTGCCTTGGGCCCAAACGGCTGTGGGGAACCGATGAGAGCCTTGCGATGGTCTGCAATGAACGCGGGCGACGCCAAGGCGACAATGTAATTTTGAAGGAGGGGCCGCCCTCAATCAGTGAAGCTCGCGGAAACGTTTAAAAAGAACGCGCGCAACGCCGAGGCGAACTGCGCGTCGAAGACGACCGCCTCCAATCCGTGAGTCTCGCGCAACGCGTTTAAACGAGCGCGCGCGGCGCTAAGGCGGAAACCGCGCGTTGAAAGCGACTCGCCCACGACCCGTGAATTTCTTGCGCAATATTAAAGAAAATGCGAGGGCGTCTCATGCGAAACGTCGGGCCGGCCTTCGACCGGCCGCGGGGCGCGACGGGGGGAGTTATCTAGGATGGCGAGGAATGGAGATGGGGGGGGGGGGGGGAGGACGAGGAGGAAATAACGCCACAGATGAACCTCAGGGCGGTCTAATCCCAAAAGCGAAAAAGGGGGAGAAAGGACGAAAGCGGCGCGCCAAACGGGGCTCGCGCAGAGACGCGCTGAGGGCTAGCCGGGGCGCCTGGCCCCGCCGCCTGCCGCAGCCGCGGCGCTGGGTCGGATCGGGCCAGGAAAGAGAGAGGAGAAGAGAGAGGAGAGAGAGAGAGAGAGAGGAGAGCGAGAGAAGAGAGAAGAGGGAGAGCGGACAGTAGGCGGAAACCTGGTCCGTCCGCGAGGCGCACTGCGGTGCGACAACTCGCTAAACACTATTTGCGGCGGTGCAGCCTTAGATACGAGGGCGGGCAACAAAAAAAACCCTCCCCCGGCGCAGTGCGACAGACGCTACAGACGGCGGACAGACGGTGATGATCTCACCTGTCAGACCGCGTAAAGAAAGAGGCCCCAACAAGAAAGGCGACGTGCTGACACGTGGCTAGGCGGCTTGGCAGACCGCCAGTTGGGCGCTTGGCCGCAAGCGGCGCGCAGTGACGGGGCACCCCCCGCCCCCACGCCCTGACACCGTGGACGCGGAGCCACGCGTACACACGGGCAGGCAGAGAGGAGGAGATTAGCGCGGGGCACCAGGTGGAGCGCCGCGGAACGATGACAGCATAGCTTGGATGTGAGTGACGGCACGGCACCATCGGGCGAGGGCGTGAGCAGCTCGGCGAAGGCTCGCCCGGCGCTGTGGAGGCGCTGGAGTAGAGGACCTTGGCGAGCTTGGGCGGCGGCGAGGTCCGCGGCGAGAGCAACGCACTTCTGCTGGAGAGCAGCCAT
>CAUYUJ010020002.1:0-7500 GCA_963575745.1 Prorocentrum cordatum
AGGGTGGCGCGGCACACGAAGCATGGCAGGGGGCCGCCGCGGCTCGGGGTTCACGCGTGTGCTCGCGGAAAGGAGGGGTGCGTGTTCTGCCGATATGATTTCCCGCGCGACAGGTGGGGCCGCGTCGGGCCCCGGCCGTTCCGCATGGAGAAGGGCCGCCGGGAGGGCCACTGGCTGGCGGTGTTTCCGCGGAACGACAGGCTCTGCAATAGTTACGAGGAGCACGTGCTGTTGGCCAACATGGGGAACATTGACTGGCGTCCCGTTCTGAACTTGTGGGCGGTCGTGGAGTACGTCACGAAGTATGCGACGAAGGCGCCCAAGGGCTCGCGGAAGATCAAGGAGGTGCTCGACGACGCCGTCAACGAGGTCTGCGCTTACGTCCCAGAGGGCGAAGGGACTGATTTCCTTCGGCGCTCCATTCAGAAGTTCTTTGCTCGGATGCTCGGGGAGCGGGACTACCACTGTTACGAGGTGGCGCTGCTGGGGTTGCGCCTGCCATGGTTTTGTCCATGCTGCCCGTCGTGACCCTCAACACGACGGGGGCCCGCGCGCTGAAGCCTGCGTCTGCGCTGCGGGACAAGGCAGATGACGAGCCTGTGCACTGGATAGCAAAGTGGACAAGTTCGACAAGCGCCTGGAGTTTGTGCGTCGGCAGCGTGCCAGGGGGGACGAGTCCATCTCGGTGGAAGAGGTGCGCGATGTGTCGTTGTTCGAATTTTATTGGAAGTACGCTGTGTACCGCGGGAAGCTGAGGCGCGGGAACCCTGCGGTGTGTCTGCAGGTGACCCCTGGCTATAGCGCGGAGTGCGCGAACGTGCAGCACGCCTGCCACGAGGCGTACGCGCGGGCGAACGTCATCGCGCACTGGCGGCACATGGCGACCTCGGACCGCAAGGCCATGATCGAACAGGAGATGCTGAGGGACGTCCGGCCGGTGCCGGCGGCTTGCATTGGGGCCACGGAGTTCGTTCAGCCTTTGGCGGGCGGTGCTGGCCAGGATGCTGGAAGCGAGCGGTTCCTGGGCGTGCAAGATCTCTGGCTCAAGTCGGGGGGAAGGGCATGGGGGGGGCAGAGCGATCAGTATTGGGGGCATATGATGATGGAGATGCTCACTGACCCCATGCTCCGCCAGTGGGTTCCGGCGTGGGTCGTGGAGCAGTACGAGCGCGCGAACCCGTTCTACAAGGAAGTGCTCGGCGCCATCCTGGAAGACGGGGTCGCTAGCAACCGGGAGCTGCTGCGCCGGACGCGACGCGAAATGGTGAGGCGGCATGCGGCGCGACAGCAGGGGCGGGGCGCGGGGGCAGAGGAGGCGGCGGGCGGCGCCGGGGGGCAGGCGTCCGATGATGGCTCTGGGCGCGGCGACGATGACAGAGACAGCGAGAAGGCGGAGTCGGGGGAGGAAGTGGAGGACTTGGTGGACATACTCGTGCTGCGCGGGGACGAGGACCCGAACGAGGAGGCTCGGGATGCTGTCTTACGCGAGGCGCGGCCGGGGGAGGGCGCTGAGTCTGCTGCGGCCGCGGGGGAGGCGTCCGAGTGGGAGCGCCGCCCAGCCGATGAGCGCGTCAGCGCGGCAGGCCCTGCTGTGCAGGCGGCGGACGTGCTCGTCGGGGATGTTGCGGGCGATGAGGTGCGCGGCAGGGTCCGGGTGAACCCCAAGGACTTCAATTGGTTGAACGAGGCGTGCAATGTGTCGCCGAGCGAGAGAGGGCGTCTGGAGAAGCTCCGGGATGAGTGGTACGGAAAGGCCAAGGTAGGCGACGGGGCCGAGGTCGTCGAGCGCGCCGATCTCGACCCCTGGCAGAAGTTCGCCCACGACATCGTCATGGACGACCGCCATTCGGAGGCCGACCCGTTGAGATTGATGGTCACGGGCGTGGCCGTCACGGGGAAATCGCGCACCGTGCGCAGTTTCGTAGCCGCGAGGCGAAAGCGGGTGCGGCAGTTTGCCCCGAGGACGAGGCTGGATCAAGATCGCCGCGGCGTGCGCGAAATCCGGCGAGGGCCTGAAGAGAGTGATGAGGAGGAGCGGAATTGCTGCTTGCTCGCCGCTCCCACCGGGTGCGCCTCGTTCCAGTTGAAATATGGCGCGACCACCCTGCACAGGGCGTTCGGTGTGCCGGTGGGATATTGCGGCCCTTGGGTACGCAAGGACGGGGACCGGTGTCAAAAGACGCAGACTCGACTGCGTCAGGCGAGGTTGTTTGTGTTGGATGAGATGAGCATGATCGGGCGGCAGATGCTGGGCAAGATCGAGTTCAAGGTTCAGGATACTCTTGGTGTTGCGGCGAAGCGTGCGGCGCAGGGTGCGAGGCCAGTGTATCTCGGCGGGAAGGATGCCGTGCTCGCCGGGGATCCGCAGCAGGCGCCGCCAATCGGCGATGACCCCCTGTACCGGATGGGCGCGTATGGGGGGTCTGCGAAGAACAAGCCCAGGGGGGCGGAGCGGACCCCTGACGACGCCTGGAGCACGGACAGGTTAGTGAATAATGGGAGTTTCGTGCGCGATACGTTCCAGGACGTGGCCGTGCTCCGGCGCGTGCACCGGTGGCGCGGTGAGAAAGAGGGGCTGTCGAAGGAGCGGCAGGCGGAGTACAGACAGGATGCTGATCGCTTTTTGGAGGTCACGAAAGGCATGGCGCAGTGCACTTGGGAGCAGCGGGATCATGCGTGGTTGAAGCGCCGGAACAGGTCGGTGCTGCAAATGACCAAGGAGGGGAGGGAGGAGCTGGCGGCCTTCGAGACGGCCCCGCTGCTGATGGCCGGCAGGAAGGATCGGGCCTCGGGTGCATGTGGCGCCGATAGAGTGAACATGGAGAGGTTGTACCAGGTAGCCGCTGCGAGTGGTAAGCCCATCGCGGCGTTGCGTGCCTACCACGACAAAAAGGAGAAAAAACAGAAGTCTAGGCCAGACCAGATGGCGTCCGAGGACTTCCGCGGACTCGAGAACGAGCTGTACGTCTGCGAAGGGGCCCGCGTGCTGTTGACTCAGAACCTCTGGGGTGAGGCGGGGCTCATGAACGGGGCGATGGGTACGCTGCGCGGCTACATGTGGCCCGAGGGCGCCGACCCGCACAATGGCGCTCGGCCGGATTTGCAGGCGCCCCTTTGCGTGTTCGTCGAGTTCGATGATATCGATCTAGGGACAGACGGGCAGGGTCGGCCGCGGTCGTTTTCCCGGGAGACGAGGAGCGGCGGAACTGGGTGCCCATTTGGAGGCAGAGAGTGTCTTCCACCATGGAGGAGGGCGTGTGGCGCGAGAACTACCCGTTGCAGCTGGCATGGGCGTTGACGCACTGGAAGGCGCAGGGGATGACGTTGGCGAAAGTCCGCGTGCACCTGTCAGCGAAGATTGCGGCCGTTGCAGGGATCGGTTTCGTCGCCACGACGCGTGTGAATCATCCCTGGGACTTGGTGTTCGAGGAGGACCTGCCGGAGTATGCGGACTTCATGAGGGCCAGGCATACGACGGCGTTCCGGGAGCGGCGACGCTTCGAGTTGCGACTGAGGCTCGCGCTTCCCGCACGTTGCGGAAATACGGGTACTGCGAGGCGGACTGCTGGACTGAGGAGGAGAAACGCGCGGCGGAGACATTGCTGGGTCGTTTGAAGACCGTTGCCGCGGCTCAGGCGGAGAGGTTGAGAGGGGCGGGCAGAGTGGTGGATGAGGACACTTGGCTGTGGGTGAGGAGGGGCCGCCGTTCGCGTCCGAGCTCGACAGCGCCGTTGCTGCCGAGGCTGGAGAGGACGACGTCGCGGCGCGGCGCCTCCGTGCCGTGGCCGAAAGGCTTCTGGACCGGAGGCGGGTGCGCTTCGCGACGCGGGGGGAGAAGGGCGCCGCGCGGGATCTGCTTGTTGATGTCGGTGCCCTCGCTGCTTGTGCGTCCCGGGAGGATTTGCGCGAACGTCTGACGGCTGCTGCCGGGCGCCTGACGCATGAGTCTTCGGGTTCGGGTGACAGGGAGGGGGTCCTGCGCGGCGTGGTCGACTTGATTGTGGAGCGGTGGGAGGCGTCTGGGGCGTGGGATGAGCGAGTGTTCGATTCCGTGGCTCCGAGCATGGGCCCGCTGCGTGTGAGCGCCGTGGAGGAGGCCATGGGCGCGCTGGTGCCCCCGCGCCTGCATGAGAGTTTGGATAGGGCGGCGAAGAGGATGAAGGACGCGTTCGGGGACGTCCGCGGTGGCTGCGCGCTGCGCATGGACAAGTGGGTCGTGAACGTGCGAGCGGAGAGCGCGCTGGCAGAGGGCAGGCTGGAGGGCCAGGCGCTGGAGTTTTTCTTGAAGGTGGCGAAGCAGTTGCGCGCGGGGTTGGAGCTGCCGATGACTGTGGCTTCGGCGAAGGTAGGCCGGCACGTTGGCGCGGAGGAGACCCCGGAGCATTTTGCCCGGATTGCGCGCACTTGGACGAGCGTGTGGGATGCAAACTCCGTGAGTGACAAGCAGGAGTTGCTAATGGTCGTCGCCGTGGACTCACTGAGCGGATCTGGTGCCGCGCGGGACTGGATGTTTGTGAGTGTTACGTCTGGTCGGCCGGGGGAGGCGCTCGGGCGAGCCGAGTCTCTCGCAGTGCGCGTGCACGATCGGGCCCGCAGGGAGGACGTGGCAGGGCGAATCGCCCGGAATATCGACGCACTGCTGCGACCGCTCGGTGCCAGTGCTGGGCGGCGCCCGCCGGCGGTGGAGTTCGGGGACGCGCCGCGCGTTCGTGTTCCTTCGCAGAGGATCGCCTGCGCGCTCGGGCTTCTGCTGGGCCGTGTCGGGCGCCTGGCGAATGCGGGCGTGCTGGATGCGTCGGCGGAGTCCCTCGTGCCTGACGTGTGTCGCGTGCTGCGGGGCGCGTTCGCGTCGTTCCGGGCGGGCGTCGGCGCGCGGGGGGCGCGGGATGTCATGGAGTTGTTGCTTTCGGAGCAGGAATGCCGCGACGTTCTGGGCGCGTTCGGCGTCGTGCCTCGCGCGGGTGCTTCGGCGCCCAGCGCGACGGGCGCGAGCTTGCCGAGGGCGGCGGTGCCAGGGGAAGCGGCGGGTGAGGCTGGCGAAGAGGAGGGCCTGGAGGGCGCGTCGACGTTGTCGTTTGCCACGTGGAATATCGCTGGTGGCATCGCTCGGCCGTGGCGCCGCCCTCCTGGAGCGACCGCGACCAGCGCGCGGCGGTCCTGGGCGAAGTGCTCCGTTGGAGGCAGGCGCGCGGGGTTGATGTCGTTGCTCTGCAGGACTGCGAGGGCGAGGAGGCGTACAAGGAGCTGGAGGCGGAATTCCAATTGGTTGGCGTGGCCCATGCGCACGAGTCCAGGGGGTACGTGCACCTGTACGTGAGGCGCGGTCTGCGCGCGGAAGGCAAGGCTTTGTCAGGGGAGGACCCGTGCGTGCTGCGCCGGGTCGAAGTTCCCGTAGGCGGGGGCGCGGGCGGCGCGGGGTGGGTGAACGTGGCCGCGGTCCACTTGCCCGCGGGTGCGGCATGGGAGCGGCGTCACGCGATACTTCGGAAGATTACGAGGACTTGCGCGGAAGGTTGCGACCGGCTGCTCATTGTGGGCGACATGAACAGCACGGACTCCCAGGTGCAGGCCGCTGTGGAACAGCTGCGTTTGAAGGACACCTGGTACGAGGGTCGTTCTTGGGGCTGCCCCGGGAACAAGTTTTACTCGGGTCTCGGCGAGAGGGGGGCTGTCGGACAGAGACGGGACCGGGTCATGTTCGGGGCGGAGCTTTGGGCGGAGGTGCATTTGGTAGGGAAGGGGACAGTGTTCTTCGAGGGCTGCGAATTCCATGTGTCAGACCACTTTGGGCTGTTCGGGTATGTGCGTGCCCACGCGTGCTTCGGTTCTCGCGAGCATAAGATGAGGGCCCTGGCGCAACGCTGCCGGCTCGCGCTCCAGGCGCCGCGCGATCGGTCGCACCGGCTGGAGGGTGCCGAGGTCCAGAATCGGTTGCAGCAGGGGCGGGAGGCTGCGGCCTTGGCGAGGCAGCAGGCGCAGGACCGAAACCGTGAGGCGTACTTGCGAACGCAGCAACGCGAGGCAGCCCGAAGACAGCGCCGTCGGGAAGAGCTGGTGTCCGCGGCGTTCGGGCCGCAGAGTTTGTTCGCATCGGAGCGCCCGGCTCAGCCTCCGCCGAGCCCTGGAGAGATGGACGTGCCTCGCGTGGATGGTATTCGCGCGGCTTCGTGGGACAGCGTGAGTAGCGTGCCCGTCCGTGGGATGCCGCGGCCTGGGCATTCGTGCTACGTGGTCAGCGTGACGCAGCTGATGCTGCGGACGCCTGCCGTCTGGGAGTGGCTTCGATGGCACGCGGAGGGCGATTGCGAGGAGAGGGCCAGTGGGCGTTGCTGCGTCTGCGGGATGTGGGACCCGCACAATCAGTTGGTGTCGCGACGCTGGCAGGGCGGACCCGTGAGCGTGCGGCGGCGAACGAATGTTGATAGCGAGGACGTTTTCCTCGGGCAGCCAGTGAGTTCGACAACGAGTGGCAGCAGCATGATGTGTTTGCGTATTGGGGTAAGCTGATGTCGGCTGCGCGCCGCGGAGAGGAGTTGGCCGGACGCTTTGCGTCGTGGGACCCCGAGAGCATTCGGGCGACGAACATGCGCGTGACGCACGTGGATCGGATGTTCGGGTTTGTGATGGAGAAGCGGCAGAAATGCCGTCAGTGCGGGCACTTGTCCGTCTCGTACGATGCGGAGGATGTTCTGAAGCTGCGGGTCCACGCGCGGCCCGGCGGGCCGATGATGTTGTCGGAAATGTACTCCGACTTTTGCGCGCCTGAACAAGTTGAGAAGAGCTGCCCAGCGTGTTGCCGCGCGGATGCCGACCGGGTTTGGCACGACCAGCAGACGCGACTCACGGGCGTGCCGCGCGTGTGGGTGGTTCAATTGAGGAGGGGCCATGAGGCGCGGCAGCCCGTGTGGGTCGAAGAGCAACTGAGGCTGCATGGGCTTCCCCAGATGCAGCTGGTTGGCGTTGTGTACCACAATGTGCAAACAGTGCATACCGGTCACTATACGACGTTGTGCCGCGTCCCTGACGGGGGCTACGTTTTGTTTGACGACGACAAGCCGCCGCGCAGGATGCGAGGCGAGCCGGCGCGCGTGAAGCCGAAGGAGGCGTACATGGCGGTGTACTGTCGCATGGGGCGCAGTCAGGGGCAGAGCGCCGACGCGGGGGCACCAGGGGTTGGCGGGGCGCCAGATGAGCAGAGCGGTGGAGGGGGGGGCGGGGCAGGCATCGGGGGTGTGGGGGCTGGCGGGAGTGAGGTGACTGGCGTCGGTGGCGGTGGCGCCGGCGGCGCGAGCGCCTCGGGTCTCGGCGCGCGTTGCCGCGCTGCGGGGCGGCAGCCTGCAGAGGTCGCGGCGGAGAGCGAGGCGGGGTCGAGCGTGCGGGCGCCGGTGCCGGTCCGGGCGGTTGCCCCGCTTACGCCGGAGCGCGAAGGGGGCGATGGTGTCCTCAGCTCGCCGGCCACGGCCAGGCGCGTGCGGCGGAAGACTCCGGCTTCGCCGTCCG
>CAUYUJ010020002.1:12500-60000 GCA_963575745.1 Prorocentrum cordatum
CGGCGGTAAACCGTCAACCTTCGTTACCACCGGGGGACTCGTAGAGCTTCCTAACTCGACAACACTAGCGACTCGAACGATACGAATAGTTTCGCGATTCTAGATCGGGCAGAAGATCGAGTTGAGAGCTCTGGATTCGAGAGACAAACGCAACTGATGCTTTGAATCAGTTTCTGTAAATATCAGCTCTGTAGCTGTCCTACAGCTCGAGTTAAGTGCAGAAAACCGAGCGTCTCTGTCAAGATGACTCGAATAATACGAACAGGTTTGCCGACCTAGCTCGGCTAGCAGACCGAGTTCAGACCTCTGGATTCAACAGGCGAACGCGCCTGATCATTCTGCATGCATGAGCTTGCCAGCTCTGTAGCTGCTCTAGAGCTCGAGTCAGGAAGCTACGAGTCCACCGGCGGTAAGAACGGTTGACGGTTTACTGCCGGCGCCCACTTGGCAGCGCTTCGGAAGCGCTGCGGGGGAGCCCCCCAGAGCCCCGGAAGAGCTTCACGCGAGCTGCCGTGGGCTTGCCAGGAAGGTTTTCCGTCCTGTATTCTCTTTGCTCTCCGGGTTTTGGACGCTACCAAGGACTTCGTAGAGCTCATCGCCGGTTCCGAGTGGGTGGTTCTGCAATTTTTTGAAAGATACTTGACAATTCATTTTAGAAAAGCAGATTTTTGCCACCTGTAAACGACTATGAGGGCTTTTTGTCTTAGTATGAGCGCTGTAGGCGCACTTTTACTATCAAAACACTTGGCGGAACCGACTTCATGTCGGCACGAAAAAAATCAATGTTTCCCTTTTTCAAGAAATGCTTCCAGAAGCTCTCTCTTTCGACTCTGAGCACTCCCACGCGCGAAAGGAGCTCTACGAGGTTCCCGGCGGTGACCAGGTTGACGGTTCACCGGCGCCAGTTCCGGAGCGCTGGAGAGCTAGTTGGCAAGCAAAATCTCGACGGACCTTCTGGTGACTTTTGGTCGGTTGAAAATTTTGTTCTCGAGCTCTAGTATTCTTTTCCGTCATATTCGATCTTATTCCCGCTCGCCATCTTGATCTCAGCTCGATCGGGTAACTTTTACTGCCAAAAAGCGTCCCGGTGGGATCGACCGTTGAGTCATCTTGATACCCGTTGTCGGTATTTTCTACTTAACTCGAGCTGTAGGGCAGCTACAGAGCTGGTAAGCACACCTATCGCATTTAGAATTATCACGCGCGCTCGCCTGTTGAATCCAGAGGTCTGAACTCGGTCTGCTAGCCGAGCTAGGTCCGCAAACCTATTCGTATTATTCGAGTCATCTTGACAGACGCTCTCGGTTTTCTGTACTTAACTCGAGCTGTAGGGCAGCTACAGGGCTCATTGTCACAGAGATCGATGGGGAATCATCAGTCGCGTTCGTCTATTGACCCGAGAGCTCTGAACTCGGCCTGCTGCCCGAGCTAGGTTCGCGAAACTATTCGTATTGTCCGAATGATCTTGAGAAGTGCTCTCAATTTTCTGCACTCGACTCGTGCTGGGGGAGGGCTGCAGTGCTGCGGGTCACATATATCGATTTGCACACATCACGCGCGTCTGTCGGTCGATTCCAGAGCTCGGAACTCGGTCTGCTGCTCGAACTAGGTCCGCAAAACTATTCTATTATTCGAGTCGATACTGTTGGTTTTCTGCACTTTACTCGGCTGTAGGGGGGCTGGAGGGCTGGGAATCACATGAGTGGATTCGCAGACATCAGACGCGCCCGCCTGTCGCATTCAGAGGTTTGAACTCGGTTTGATACTCGAACTGGGTTGCGAAACTGTTTGTTTTTTTGTTAGCGTTATCTTGAGAGGTCTGAAATCGCTTGGGCTGAAAAACTAGTCGTTCTTTGGAGTTTTTCCCCACGCTATATATTGTCAGGAAGCTCTACGAGTCCCCCGGCGGTAAGAAAGGTTGACGGTTTACCGCCGGCGCCCAGTTGGCCGACCAGGCCCCGACGGACAATGTGCGAACTTTGAGTCGGTTGGACACATTTTCTCAGAGATTTGAACATTCATTTTGAGAACTGGTATTTTTCGCACCTGTAGTGGGTTATTTCGCGTTCGCGCATGAATTCTCATGCCCGTAGGGGCAGTATTGCTATCAAAACACTTGGCGAAACCGTCTTTCGATGAAAACATAAAACGTTATTTTTCGAGTTGTGGGGATCTTCCCCAGAGTCTTCATGCATATGTACCGAATCGGCGTGCGAGAAAAGAGCTCTACGATGATCCGGCGGTAATCTGGTTGACGGTTCACCGCCGGTTCCAGTTCCGGAGCGCTGGAGAGCTAGTTGGCAAGAAAAATCTCGACGGAACTTTTTGTGACTTTTGGTCGGTTGAAAATTTTGTTTTCAAAATTTGACCATTCGTTAGAGCTCTAGTTTTTTTTCCCGTGATATTCGATCTCATTCCCGCTCGCCATCTTGATCTCAGCTCGATCGGGTGAATATTACTATCGAAAAGCACTCTGGCGGGATCGGCCGTTTTGAGTCATCTTGATATGCGCTGACGGTTTTCTGAACATAACTCGAGCTCTAGGGCAGCTACAGAGCTGGTAAGCACAGCTAATGCATGCAGAATGATCAGGCGCGTTCGCCTGTTGAACCCAGAGGTCTGAACTCGGTCTGCTAGCCGAGCTAGGGCTGCAAACCTGTTCGTATTATTCGAGTCATCTTGACAGAAACTTCTCGGTTTTCTGCACTTAACTCGAGCTGTAGGACAGCTGCAGAGCTGATATTTACAGGCACTAATTCAGTATCATCAGTTCCGTTTGTCTCTCGAATCCAGTGCTTTGAACTCGGTCTGCTGCCCGATCTAGAATCACGAAACTGTTCGTATCGCTCGAGTCGCTTGCGAGGTTCTGTCGGTTATCTGGACTTAACTCGGGCTGTAGGGGGGCTGCATGGCTGGTAATCACTGGAATCGATTTGAAGACATCAGGCGCGTCCGCCTGTCGAATACAGAGCTCTTAACTCTGTCTGCTGCCCGAACTAGGGCCGCGAAACTATTCCTATTCTTCGAGTCATCCTGAGAGGTGCTGTCGGTTTTCTGCACTTAACTCGGGCTGTAGGGGGGCTGCAGGGCTGGTAATGAGAGGAGTCGATTCGCAGACATCAGACGCGTCCGTCTGTCGCATTCAGAGGTCAAAATCTATTCACTATAAGTCAGATTCTTGGTAAGTGCTGTCTGTTTTCTCAACTTAAGTCGAGTTAGGAAGCTCTACGAGTCTCCCGGCGGTAACCAAGGTTGACGGTTCACCGCCGGCGCCCAGCTGGCAAGAAAAATCTCGACGGAACTTTTGGTGACTTTTGGTCGGTTGAAAATTTCGTTCTGAAAATTTGACCATTCGTTAGAGCTCTAGTATTTTTTCCCGTGATATTCGATCTTATTCCCGCTCGCCATCTTGATCTGAGCTCGATCGGGTACCTTTTACTGCCAAAAGGCACTCTGGCGGGATCGGCCGTTTCGAGTCATCTTGATACGCGCTGACGGTTTTCTGAACATAACTCGAGCTGTAGGGCAGCTACAGAGCTGGTAAGCACACCTATCGAATCCAGAATCATCAGGCGCGTTCGCCTGTTGAATCCAGAGGTCTGAACTTGGTCTGTGAGCCGAGCTAGGTCCGCAAACCTATTCGTATTATTCGAGTCATCTTGACAGGAACTTCCGGTTTTCTGTACTTAACTCGAGCTGTTCGGCAGCTACAGAGCTGATAATTACAGAAACCGATTCAGAATCATCAGTTGCGTTAGTCTGTCGAATCCAGAGCTCTGAAGTCGGTCTGCTGCCCGATCTAGAATCGCGAAACTATTCGTATTTGTCGAGTCATCTTGAGAAGTGCTCTCGCTTTTCTTCACTCAACTCGCGCTGAGGGGGGCTACAGTTTTGGTGGTCACATGAATCCATTTGAAGACATCAGGCGCGTCCGCCTGTCGAAGCCAGAGCTCGGAACTCGGTCTGCTGCCCGGATTAGGTCTGCGAAACTACTGTATTGTTCGAGTCATCCTGAGATGTGTTATCGGTTTTCTGCGTTTAACTCGGGCTGTAGGGAGGGCTTCAGGGCTGGTAATGACAGGAGTCGATTCGCAGAGATCAGACGCGTCCGCCTGCCGCAGTCAGAGGTCAAAAAATGTTCACTATGAGTCGGAATGTTGGTAGGTGCTGTCGGTTTTCTCAACTTAAGTCGAGCTAGGAAGCTCTACGAGTCTCCCGGCGGTAACCAAGGTTGACGGTTTACCGCCGGCGCCCAGTTAACCGACCGCGCATTAAGAGACAATATGTTAACTTTGGGTCGAGTTTCTAATGTTTGTGCAAAATTTGAAAATTCGTTTTGAGAAGGGGTATTTTTCTCACGTGTACTAGGTTATGCCGCGACTGCCAGTTAAATTCACCTTGACGGCCGTTTCGAGTCATCTTGACGCGCATTAACGGTTTCTGTACTTATCTCGGATATAGGACAGCTGCAGAGCTGATGCTTACAGAAACTTATTGAGAATCATGAGGCGCGTTCATCTGTTCGATCTACAGCTCTGAACTCGGTCTGCTGCTCGAGCTGGGTCCGCAAACTTATTTGTATTCTTCGAGTCATTTTGACGAGTGTTGTCGGTTTTCTGTACTGAACCCGCGATATCTTGAACAAAATCTCAATGTGTAGTAGGCAGCGCCGCGCAAGAAAGCTCTACGAGGCTCCCGATGGTAACCTGGTTGACGGTTTACCGCCGGCTCCCATTGGCCGACCCGACCTTAAGAGACAATGTGACGACGTTGGGTCGGTTATTCCATATTTCTGCAAAATTTGAAAATTCGTTTTACAAACAAGTATTTTTCCCACCTGTAGCGGTTTATGCCGCGTCTGCCAGTTAAATTCCTAGGTCTGCAGTTGTAATATTACTATCAAAAGACTTGAGGGAACCGTCGGCCGTTTCGAGTCATCTTGACACGCGTTGACGGTTTTCTGTACTTAACTCGAGATTTAGGACAGCTACAGAGCTGATGCTTACAAAAACCGATTCAGAATCATCAGGCGCGTTCGTCTGTCCTATCGAGAGGTCTGAACTCGGTCTGCTGCTGGAAGCAAAACTATTTGTAATATACGATGATTTTGACGAGTGTTGTCGGTTTCCCTTAACTGAAGATTTAGAATAGCTACAGAGCTGGCACGCATATAAACTGATCCAGTATCACCCGGCGCATTTTTTCTCGCATCGAGAGGTCCGAACTCGGTCTGGCAGCTAGGTCCACGAAGCGAAGATGCAAAATTTTTTAAAAAAACATATTTCCGATATTTCTTCTTCGCTTCAGAAAGCTTCTTTCGTGTGTTTCAAGCAGCGCCGCGCCAGAATAGAGCTCTACGAAGCTCCCGGCGGTTACCTGGTTGACGGTTTACCGCCGGATCCCAGTAAGATTAGAAGCCGGACGGTGGTGCTGCCCGTCATGGAGCTCCTTTCCGTCGCTCCACAGGCCTCGCAGAAACTCCGCTGAGCCGGCAGCGGCTTCGGGGGCGCTGTCTGCGTTTGCCTGCGCGCGTGCAGGCAAGCGTGGTTTGCGAAACTATTCATATTGTTCGAGTCATCTTGAGAGGTGCTGTCCATTCACGTAACTCGGGCTGTAGGAGAGCTACAGAGCTCGTACGAAGACAATCAATCAGCATCGGGAGCGTTCAGCTGTTGCATGCTAGAGGTTTGAAATTGCTTGGGCTGAAAAACTATTTTTTCTGTGTAATTTGTTTCGACATTATATGTTGTGAGGAAGCTCTACAGCTCTACGAGTCCCCGGCGGTAAGAAAGGTTGACGGTTTACCGACGCTGAGAGCTAAAGGGTGACTCGTAGAGCTTACCTAAGCTAGGTGCTGGAAGCTTAAGAGTAATATCTCGTAGTCTTCGGCAAAGAGCTAAGAGGAATTCTGGCGCAGGGTGGAGCTAGTACCTCGTAGAGCTCTTCGGCAAAGAGCTAAGAGGAATTGGGGCGCAGGGTGAAGCTAGTTGGCCGGCCCGACGAAAAGAGAGAATGTGGTAACCTGGGCTCGGTGTTTTTCATTTTATGCAAAATTTTGAAGTTCGTTTTTAGAAGTGAGATTTTTATTCCCTGTAGTAAGCTATGGCGCACCTGCTGGTTAATATTTTATGGCTCTAGGTCCAGTATTACTATCAAAACACTTGGAGGAACCCACTGTATGAAAACCGAAAAATCGTTATTTTTCGAATTTTTCGGGTCTTGCTTCAGATGTTCGGAGGAGCGCTGTGTAAGAAGAGAGCTCTACGAGGTGCCCGGCGGTAACTTGGTTGACGGTTTACCGTTGGTTCCCAGTTGAGCTCTTCGGCTAGAGGAATTCCGGCGCGGGGTGCAGCTAGTTGGCCAACCCGGCCCAACGTGGTGACCTGGAGTCTGTTTTTCGAAGATGACGAGAGATTTCGAAATTTGTTTTGCAAATCTGAATTTTTATTCTATGCAGTGAATCATGGCGCTTTCGATGGTGCAATCCTTACGGCCCTAGCTGCATGATTTCGATCAGAAGACTAGGGGAAACCAACATTGTGTACGACGGAAAATATCATTTCTTTACTTTTTGAAGCTAATATTGAGGAGTGTTTCGGCTGTTATCTTCGAACCGAAAAAAAGAGAAGAACGTGATTTTTCGATTTTCCATTTCTCGCTCCAGAAGGTTTCTCCACGTGTTCCGACGATCGCCGTGCAAGAGGAGAGCTCTACGAGGTTCCCGGCGGAAAGCAGGTTGACGGTTGACCGCCGGTTCCCATTCCGGCGCGCTGGAGAGCCAGTTGGCAAGAAACATCTCGACGGAACTTTTGCTGACTTTTGGTCGGTTGAAAATTTTGTTCTCGAAATTCAACAATTCGTTTCAGCTCTAGTATTTTTTCCCGTGATATTCGATCTCATTCCCGCTCGCCATCTTGATCTCAGCTCGATCGGGTGAATATTACTATCGAAAAGCACTGTGGCGGGATCGGCCGTTTTGAGTCATCTTGACACGCGCTGTCGGTTTTCTGAACATAACTCGAGCTTTAGGACTGCTACAGAGCTGGTAAGCACAGCTAATCGATGTAGAATGATTAGGCGCGTTCGCCGGTTGAATCCAGAGGTCTGAACTCGGTCTGTTTGCCGAGCTAGGTCCGCAAGTCTATTCGTATTATTCAAGACATCTTGACAGGAACTCTCAGTTTTCTGTACCTAACTCGAGCTGTAGGACAGCTACAGAGCTGATATTTACAGAAACCGATTGAGAATCGTCAGTTGCGTTTGTCGATCGAATCCAGAGCTCTCAACTCGGTCTGCTGCCCGATCTAGAATCGCGAAACTATGTATTGGTCGAGTCTCCTTGAGAAGTGCTCTCGGTTTTCTTCACTCAACTCGCGCTGAGGGGGGGGCTACAGTGCTGGTAGTCACAGGAATCGATTTGTAGACATCAGACGCGTCTGCCTGTCGAATCCAGAGCTCGGAACTCGGTCTGCTGCCCGAATTAGGTCTGCAAAACTATTGTATTATTCGAGTCATCCTGAGAGGTGCTGTCGGTTTTCTGCACTTAACTCGGGCTGCAGGGGGGCTGCAGGGCTGGTAATGACAGGAGTCGATTCGCAGACATCAGACGCGTCGGCCTGTCGCATAGGTCAAAAAATATTCACTATGAGTCGGAATCTTTGTAGGTGCTGTCGGTTTTCCCTTAAGTCGAGCTAGGAAGCTCTCGAGTCTCCCGGCGGTAAGCAAGGTTGACGGTTTACCGCCGGCGCCCAGTTTAAGGTTAGAAGCCGGACGGTGGTGGTGCCCGCCAGGAGCTCCTTTCCGTCGCTGCACAGGCCTCGCAGAAACTCTGGCGAGCCGGCAGCGGGTTCGGGGGCGCTGTCTACGTGTGCCTGCACGCGTGCAGGCACGCGTGGAAGCGTTCCTGGCAGCGCTTCGACAGCGCTGCAGGGGCGTCCCCAGCGCTCTCGAGGAAAGATTTCCCCCTCTCGACGGTCTCTTTGCTCTCCGGGTTTTGGACGCTACCAAGTCTTCCCCTCTCGACGGCCTCTTTGCTCTCCGGGTTTTGGACGCTGCCAAGTTGATGAGCTAGAGGAATTCCGGCGCGGGGGGAGCTAGTTGGTCGACCCGGCAAGGGTGGTTTTGCGAATATTTGGAAGATATTTGACAATTCATTTTAAGAAAGCAGATTTTTCGTATCGAAAGTAACTCGTAGAGCTTCTCTTAGCAAGTTGTTGCTGGAAGCTTAAGAGTAATTCCGGGGCGCTGGAGAGCTAGTTGGCAAGAAAAATCTCGACAGACCTTTTGATGACTTTTGTTCGGTTGAAAATTTTGTTCTCGAAATTCAACCATTCGTTAGAGCTCTAGTATCTTTTTCCATGATATTCGATCTTATTCCCGCTCGCCATCTTGATCTCAGCTCGATCGGGTACCTTTTACTGCCAAAAAGCAGGCAGGCGGGATCGGCCGTTTCGAGTCATCTTGATACGCGCTGTCGGTTTTATCAAGATACCTCGAGCTTCAGGACAGCTACAGAGCTGGTGAGCACAGCTAATCGATGCAGAATAATCAGGCGCGTTCGCCTGTTGAACCCAGTGGTCTGAACTCGGTCTGCTAGCCGAGCTAGGTCCGCAAACCTATTCGTACTATTCGAGTCATCTTGACAGACGCTCTCCGTTTTCTGTACTTAACTCGAGCTACAGGACAGCTACATAGCTGATACGTACAGAATCTGATTCAGAATCATAGTGGCCGTTGTCTGGTGAATCGAGATTGAGAAATGCTGTCGGCTCTCTGCACTTAACTCGGGCTGTAGGGGGGCTGCATAGCTGGTAATCACTGGAATCGATTCGGAGACATGAGGCGCGTCTGCCTTTCGAATCCAGAGCTCCGAACTCTGTCTGCTGCCCGAACTAGATCCGCGAAACTATTCGTATTGTTTGAGTCATCCTCAGAGGTGCTATCGGTGTTCTGCATAACTCGGGCTCTAAGGGGGGCTACAGGGCTGGTAATCACATGATTCGATTCAGAGACATCAGACGCGTCTGCCTGTCCCATGCAGAGGTTTGAACTCGGTCTGATACTCGAGCTAGATTTGCCAAACTATTCGTATTGTTCGAGTCATCTTGAGAGGTGCTGTCGATTTACGCACGTAACTCGGGCTGTAGAAGAGCTACAGAGCTGGTACAGAAGACAATCCAGAAGCATCTGGGGCGTTCGGCTGTTGCATCCAAGAGGTCTGAAATTGCTTTGGCTGAAAAATTATTCTTTTCCGTGTGAATTTTTTTCGACATTATATGTTGTCAGGAAGCTCTACGAGTCCCCCCGCGGTAACGAAGGTTGACGGTTTACCGCCGGCGCCCAGTGGGTTAAGACGCGTCTGCCAGTGAAATTTTCAGGTCCGTAGCTGGAATATTACGATTAAAACAGTTGGGGGAACCGACGCTGGATAAAAACAGAAAAACGTGATTTATCGAGTTTCTTAGGTCTTACTCTAGATGCTTTCTTCATGCTCACCGAGGAGTGCCGTGTGAGAAAAGAGCTCTACGACGGTCCGGCGGTAATCTGGTTGACGGTTTACTGCCGGTTCCCAGTTGGCCGACCCGGCCAGAAAGGACAAAGTGATAACTTTTGGTTGGTTTTGCGAAAAAATGAAGGATATTTGACAATTCATTTTCAGAAAGCAGATTTTTCGCAGCTGTAGTGGGTTATGGCGCGTTTGTCAGTAAAATTTTCAGGCCGATTGGTGCAGTATTACTATCAAAACACTTGGCGGAACCGACGTTGGATAAAAACAGGAAAACGTGATTTTTCGAGTTTTTCGTTTCTCGCTCCAGAAGCTTTCTTCACGTGTTCCGACGACTGATCTGCAAGAAAAGAGCTCTACGAGGTACCCGGCGGTAAGCAGGTTGACGGTTCACCGCCGGTTCCCAGTCGGGTTTGGGACGCTACCAGGTTCTTCGCTCTCCGGGTTTTGGGCGCTGCCAAGTGGACGCTGCCATTCTTCGCTCTCCGGGTTTTGGACGCTGCCAAGTAACTCGTAGAGCTTCCCTTAGCTAGTTGCTGGAAGCTTAAGAGTAGTTCTGGCGCGCTGGAGAGCTAGTTGGCAAGAAAAATCTCGACGGACCTTTTGCTGAATTTTGGTCGGTTGAAAATTTTGTTCTCGAAATTCAACAATTCGTTTGAGCTCTAGTATTTTTTCTGACCATATTCGATCTTATTCCCGCTCGCCATCTTAATCTCCGCTCGATCGGTAAATATTTCTGCAAAAAAGCATCGCAGCGGGATCGGCTGTTTCGAGTCAGTAGGGCAGCTACAGAGCTCATTATCACAGAAATCGATTGCGAATCATGAGGCGCGTTCGTCTGTTGCATCTAGAGGTCTGAACTCGGTCTGCTGCCCGAGCTAGATTCGCGAAACTATTTGTGTTGTTGGAATCATCTTGAGAGGTGCTGACAGTTTTCTGCACTTAATTCGGGCTGTAGGGGGGACTACAGGGCTCGTGCTGACAGGAATCGATTCGGAGACACCAGACGCGTCCGCCTGCCAAATTCAGAGCTCGGAACTCGGTGTGCTGCACGAGCTAGGTTCGCAAAACTATTCGTATTCGTCGAGTCATCTTGAGAGGTGCTTCCGTTTTCTGCACTTAACTCGAGCTGTAAGGGGGCTGCAGGGCTGGTAATGACTGAAATCGATTCCGAGACATCGGTCGCGTCCAGCTGTCGCATGCAGAGCCCTGAACTCGGCCTGCTCCCTGAGCTAGGTCCGCGAAACTATTCGTATTGTTCGAGTCATCTTCAGAGATGCTTTCGATTTTCTGCACTTAACTCGAGCTGTAAGGGAGCTTCAGGGCTGATAATCACAGGAATCGACTCGGAGACATCAGACGCGCCCGCCTGTCGCATGCAGAAGTCTGAACTCGGTCTGATACTCGAGCTAGGGTTGCCAAACTATTCGTATTGTTCGAGTGATCTTCAGAGGTGCTGTCGATTTACGCACGTAGCTCGGGCTGCAGGAGGGCTACGGAGCTCGTGCGCACAGAAAACGATCCAGAAGCATGAGGGGCGTTTGGCTGTTGCATCGAGAGGTCTGAAATCGTTTAGGCTGAAAAATATTCGTTCTCTGCAATTTTTTTCGACATTACATGTGCTCAGGAAGCTCTACGAGTCTCCCGGCGGTAACGAAGGTTGACGGTTTACCGCCGGCGCCCAGTGGGTTGTTTTTGCGAATATTTGAAAGATATTTGACCATTTATTTTGAGAAAGCAGATTTTTCGCACCTGTAGACGACTATGAGGGCCTCTGCGTCTTGATATGAGCTCTCTAGATGCTTTTTTTTTACTTGGCGAAACCAACTTCATGTCGACATAGAGAAAATCATGTTTTCTCTTTTCCGAGAAATGCTTCCATAAGCCCGCTCTTTCGATGCTGAGCACTCTTATGCGTGCTAGGAGCTCTAGGAGGTCCCCGGCGGTGACCAGGTTGACGGTTCACCGCCGGCGCCAGTGCTGGAAGCTAAGAGTAATTCCGGGGCGCTGGAGAGCTAGTTGGCAAGAAAAATCTCGACTGACATTTTGAGGAATTTTGGTCGGTTGAAAATTTTGTTCTCGAAATTCAACAATTCGTTAGAGCTCTAGTATTTTTTCCCGTGATATTCGATCTTATTCCCGCTCGGCATCTTGATCTTAGCTCGATCGGGTACCTTTTACTGCCGAAAAGCGTCCAGGCGGGATTGGCTGTTTCGAGTCATCTTGATACGCGGTGATGGTTGTCTCAAGATAACTCGAGCTTCAGGACGGCTACAGAGCTGGTTAGCACAGCTTATCGATTCAGAATGAGCAGGCGCGTTCGCCTGTTGAACCCAGAGGTCTAACTAAACTCGGTCTGCTAGCCGAGCTAGGGCCTGCACACCTATTCGTATTATTGGAGTCATCTTCACAGACGCTCTCAGTTTTCTGTATTTATCTCGAGCGACAGGACAGCTACAGAGCTGATACGTACAGAATCTGATTCAGAATCATCAGTGGCATGTGTTTGCTGAACCCAGAGCGCTGAACTCGGTCTGCTGTCCGATCTAGAATCGCGAAACTATTATTATTGTTCGAGTCATCTTGAGAGATGCTGTCTGTTCTCTGCACTTAACTCGGGCTGTAGGGGGGCTGCATGGCTGGTAATCACTGGAATCGATTCGGAGACATCAGGCGCGTCCGCCTTTCGAATCCAGAGCTCCGAACTCTGTCTGCTGCCCGAACTAGGTCCGCAAAACTATTCGTATTGTTCGAGTCATCCTGAGAGATGATGTCGGTTTTCTACACTTAACTCGGGCTGTAGGGGGGGCTGCAGGGCTGGTAATCACAGGAATCGATTCAGAGACATCAGACGCGTCCGCCTTTCGCATGCAGAGGTCTGAACTCGGTCTGATACTCGAGCTAGATTTGCCAAACTATTCGTATTGTTCGAGTCATCTTGAGAGGTGCTGTCGATTTTCTGCACGTAACTCGGGCTGTAGGAGAGCTACAGAGCTCGTACAGAAGACAATCCAGAAGCGGGGCGTTCGGCTGTTGCATCCGAGAAGTCTGAAATTGCTTGGGCTGAACAACTATTTTTCCAGTGTAATTTTTTTCGGCATTATATGTTGTCAGGAAGCTCTACGAGTCCCCCGGCGGTAACAAAGGTTGACGGTTTACCGCCGGCGCCCAGTTGGCTCGAAAAATCTCGACGGAACTTGGTGACTTTTGCTCAGTTGAAAATTATGTTCTAGTATTTTTTCCCGTGATCTATGATCTCAGTGCGACTCGCCATCTTGATGTCAGCTCGATCGGGTGAATATTACTGTCGATGAGCACTGTGGCGGGATCGGCCGTTTCGAGTCATCTTGATACGCGCTGTCGGTATATTGAACTTAACTCGAGGTACAGGGCAGCTACAGAGCTGGTAAGCACACCTCATCGAAGCAGAATGATCAGGCGCGTTCGTCTATCGCATGCAGAGGTCTGAACTCGGTCTGCTAGCCGAGCTAGGTTCGCAAACCTATTCGTATTCTTCGAGTCATCTTGACAGGCTCAACTCGAGCTACAAGACGGTTGCAGAGCTGATAATCGCACAAATCAAGTGAAAATGATCAGTCGCATTTGTCTGTTGAATCCAGAGCTCTGAACTCGGTTTGCTGCCCGATCTAGAATCGCGAAACTTCCCGTATTGCTCGAGTCATCTTGAGAGGTGCTGTCGGTTTTCTGCACTTAACTCGGGCTGTAGGGGGGCTACAGTGCTAGTGGTCACAGGAATCGATTCGAAGGCATCAGGCGCGTTCGTCTGTCGAATCCAGAGCTCGGAACTCGGTCTGCTGTCGGAACTAGGTGCGCGAAACTATTCGCATTGTTCGAGTCATCCTGAGAGGTTCTCTCGGTTTTCTGCTCACTCGGGCTGTAGGGTTGCTTCGCGGCTGGTAATCACAGGAATCGATTCCGAGACGTCAGACGCGTCGCATTCAGAGGTCTGAACTCGGTCTCATACTCGAGGTAAGTTTGCCAAACTATTCGTATTCTTCGAGTCATTTTGAGTTCTGTCGATTTACGCACGTAACTCGGGCTGTAGGAGGGCTACAGAGCTCGTAGAGAAGACAATCCAGAAGCATTAGGGGCGTTTGGCTGTTGCATCGAGAGGTCTGAAATCGATTGGGCTGAAAAACTATTTGTTCTCTGCAATTTTATTTCCGGCATTATATATTGTCAGGAAGCTCTACGAGTCCCCTGGCGGTAACAAAGGTTGAAGGTTTACCGCCGGCGCCCAGTTGGCAAGACAAATCTCGACGGAACTTTTGGTGACTTTTGCTCAGTTGAAAATTATGTTCTCAAAATTTGAACATTCGTTTGAGCTCTGGTATTTTTTCCCGTGATATTTGATCTTATTTCCGCTCGCCATCTTGATCTCAGCTCGATCGGGTGAATATTACTATCGAAAAGCACTGTGGCGGGATCGGCCGTTTCGAGTCATCTTGATACGCGCTGTCGGTATATTCAACTTAACTCGAGATTTTGGACAGCTACAGAGCTGGTAAGCACACCTTATCGATTCAGAATGATCAG
Source organism: Prorocentrum cordatum (assembly GCA_963575745.1). NCBI lineage: Eukaryota > Dinophyceae > Prorocentrales > Prorocentraceae > Prorocentrum > Prorocentrum cordatum. The sequence continues at coordinate 26,563 of CAUYUJ010020002.1, forward strand.
GCGCGTTCGGCTGTTGCAACCAGAGGTCTGAACTCGGTCTGCTAGCCGAGCTAGGTCCGCAAACCTATTCGTATTATTCGACTCATCTTGACAGGCGCTCTCGTTTTTTTGTACTTAACTCGAGCTATAGGACAGCTGCAGAAGTGATACTTACAGAAACCGATTCAGGATCTTCAGTCGCATTTGTCTGTTGAATCCAGAGCTCTGAACTCGGGCTGGTAATCACAGGAATCGTTTCGGAGACATGAGACGCGTCCGCCTGTCGCATTCAGAGGCCTGAACTTGGTCTGATACTCGAGCTAGGTTAGCCAAACTATTCGTATTGTTCGAGTCATCTTCAGGGTTGCTGTCGATTTACGCACGTAACTCGCGCTGTAGGAGAGCTACAGAGCTCGTACAGAAGACAATCCAGAAGCATCGGGGGCGTTCGGCTGTTGCATCGAGAGGTCTGAAATCGCTTGGGCTGAAAAACTACGTTCTTTGCAATTTTTTCGACATTATATATTGTCAGGAAGCTCTACGAGTCCCCCGGCGGTAACAAAGGTTGACGGTTTACCGCCGGCGCCCAGTTCGGAAGAAAAAACTCGACGGACATTTTGAGGACTTTTGTTCGGTTGAAAATTTCGTTCTCAAAATTTGAACATTCGTTAGAGCTCTAGTATTTTTTCCCGTGATATTTGATCTTATTTCCGCTTGCCATCTTGATCTCAGTTCGATTGGGTATCTCTCACTGCCAAAAAAGCGTCCAGGCGGGATCGGCCGTTTCGAGTCATCTTGTCACGCGGTGACCGTTTTCTCGAGATAACTCGAGCTTCAGGACAGCTACAGAGCTGATAAGCACAGCTAATCGATTCAGAATAATCAGGCGCATTCGCCTATCGAACCCAGAGGTCTGAAGTCGGTCTGCTAGCCGAGCTAGGTCAACAAACCTATTCGTATTATTCGAGTCATCTTGACAGACGCTCTCAGTTTTCTGTACTTAACTCGAGCTACAGAACAGCTACAGAGCTGATACGTACAGAATCTGATTCATAATCATCAGTGGCCGTTGTCTGTTGAATCCAGAGCTCTGAACTCGGTCTGCTGCCCGATCTAGAATCGCGAAACTATTCGTATTGTTCGAGTCATCTTGAGAGATGCTGTTGGTTCTCTGCACTTAACTCGGGCTGTAGGGGGGCTGCATGGCTGGTAATCACTGGAATCGATCCGGAGACATCAGGCGCGTCCGTCTTTCGAGTCCAGAGCTCCGAACTCTGCTGCCCGAACTAGGTCTGCGAAACTATTCGTATTGTTCGAGTCAATCTGAGAGACGCTGTCGGTTTTCTGAACTTAACTCGGGCTGTAGGGGAGGCTGCAGGGCTGGTAATCACAGGAATCGATTCAGAGACATCAGACGCGTCCGTCTGTCGCATGCAGAGGTCTGAACTCGGTCTGATACTCGAGCTAAGTTTGCCAAACTACTCGTATTGTTCGAGTCATCTTGAGAGGTGCTGTCGATTTTCTGCACGTAACTCGGGCTCTAGGAGAGCTACAGAGCTCGTACAGAAGACAATGCAGAAGAATCGGGGGCGTTCGGCTGTGACATCCGAGAGGTCTGAAATTGCTTGGGCTGAAAAGCTATTTTTTCTGTATAATTTTTTTCGACATTATATATTGTGAGGAAGCTCTACGAGTGCCCCGGCGGTAACAAAGGTTGTCGATTTACCGCCGGCGCCCAGTTATTGCTGGAAGCTTAAGAGTAATTCTGGCGCGCTGGAGAGCTAGTTGGCAAGAAAAATCTCGACGGACCTTTTGGTGACTTTTGGTCAGTTGAAAATTTGGTTCTCGAAATTCCTCAATTCGTTTGAGCTCTACTATTTTTCCCGTGATATTTGATCTTATTCCTGCTCGCCATCTTGATCTCAGCTCGATCGGGTACCTTTTACTGCCAAAAAGCACACTGGCGGGATCGGCTGTTTTGAATCATCTTCACACGCGTTGTCGGTATGTTGTACTTAACTCGAGCTGTGGGGCAGCTACAGAGCTGGTGAGCACACGTATTCCATTCAGCATCATCAGGCGCGTTCGTCTGTTGAATCCAGAAGTCTGACTTCGGTCTGCTAAGCCGAGCTAGATCTCGAAACCTATTCGTATTATTCAAGTCATCTTGACAGACGCTCTCGGTTTTCTGTACTTAACTCGAGCTATACAACAGATGCAGAGCTTATACTTACAGAAAACGATTGAGGATCATCAGTCGGGTTCGTCTATTGAATCCAGAGCTCTGAACTCGGTCTGCTGCCCGATCTAGAATCGCGAACTATTCGTATTGTTCGAGTGAGCTTGGGAGGTGCCGTCGGGTCTCTGTACTCAACTAGGGCTGTAGGGGAACTACAGTGCTGGCAGTCACAGGAATCGAGACAGCAGGCGCGTCCGCCTGTCGAATCCAGAGCTCGGAACTCGGTCTGCTGCCCGAACTATATCCGCAAAACTATTCATATTGTTCGTGTCATCCTGAGAGGTGCTGTCGGTTTTCTGCACTTAACTGAGGCTGCAGAGGGGCTGCAGGGCTTGTAATCACAGGAATCGGTTCGTCAGACGCGCCCGCCTGTCGGATTCAGAGGTCTGGCATCGGTCTGACACTCGAGCTAGGTTTGCCAAACTATTCGTATTATTCGATTATCTTGAAAGGTGCTGTCGATTTACGCACGGTACTCGGGCTGGAGGAGAGCTACAGAGCTCGTACAGAAGAAAATCCAGAAGCATCGGGGGCGTTCGGCTGTTGCATCGAGAGGTCTGAATTCGCTTGGGCTGAGAAATTTTTCGGTCTCAATAATTGTTTTCCCACATTATATATTGTCAGGAAGCTCTACGAGTCCCCCGGCGGTAAGAAAGGTTGACGGTTTACCGACCGCCGGCGCCCAGTGGACGCTACCAAGTGGTCGGTTTTAGAACAAATTGAAAGATATTTGGCAATTCATTTTGAGAAAGCAGATCTTTGCGCGTCGCATTGACATATCAACTCCTCTCTGACAGCAGCGTAGCTCTCGATTATTTTCTTATGTCATCTTGACACGCGTTCACGGTTTTCTGTACTTAACTCGAGATTTTGAGAGCTACAGAGCTGATGCGAACAGAAACCGATCCAGAATGATCAGGCGCGTTCGCCTGTTGCATCCAGAGGCCTGAACTCGGTCTGCTACTCGAGCTAGGTCCGTAAGCGTCATCTTCACCAGTCATGCCGGTTTTCTGTACTTAACTCAAGATTCACAGGAGCTACAGAGCTGGTACGCACATAAACTGATTCAGTATCACCAGGCGCTTGCGTCTGTTGCATCGAGCTAGTCAGCTAGTCGAGCTAGGTCACTCCACAACACTATTCGTATTTCTCAAGTTCTCTTTGGAGGCACTGTCGGTATTCTGCATTTAATTAACTCTAGCTGTAGCACAGAAACCGATGCAAAATCGTCAAGGGCGTTTGGCTGAAGCATCTAGAGCTCTAAACAGAGTCTGCTTCTCGAGCTAAGCCCGCAAAACTATTTGTATGCGATCGATTTTTTAAAGTTTCTTGGCTCTCGCTTAAGCTTGCTTCACGTGTTCCGAGGAGCTGGGCAAGAGAAGAGCTCTACGAGTCCCCGGCGGTAACAAGGTTGACGGTTTACCGCCGTTGTTCTCGAAATTCAAACATTCGTTAGAGCTCTAGTATTTTTTCCCGTGAATTCGATCCTATTTCCGCTCACCATCGTGATCTCAGCTCGATCGGGTACCTTTTACTGCCAAAAAGCACACGGGCGGGATCGGCAGTTTCGAGTCATCTTGACACGCGCTTGCGGTATATTGGACTTAACTCGAGATACAGGACAGCTACAGTGTCTGAACTCGGTCTGCTAGCCGAGCTAGGTCCGCAAAACTATTCGTATTATTCGAGTCATCTTGTGAGGCGCTCTCGGTTTTCTGTACTTAACTCGAGCTATAGGACAGCTACAGGGTATTCCCTGGGATGCATGTGTACGTACTGGCAGTGTGGAGGCCCCCTTCCTGTGGAAGTGTGTGACACTACTGATGTGGGATAGGATTGTACTGAATTGGGAGGAGGAGAAGCTGGGGTACGATTTGTGGGAGGAGGCTGGTGGGAGGTATCTTACTCATGCGCTCTGGGCCGATAACATTTTGCTTTTCTCGAAATCAAAGGCTGAGCTCACACGTATGGTGGGGGACTTCTCGGCTCAGCTGTATACACACGGTTTCAGATGGAAAGATTCCTCACTACACTATCTTGCCTTTGGGGAGGGCTCTGAAGGCGCCTCGACGGGGAACCTCGTTGTCCAGGTGAACGATCTCGGTGCCCTGTGTCTTCCGCGATGCTCTGAAATGGAGTGCCTGGGTTGCCTGGTCACGACCAAGACTGACAAACGCCATGATGTGGCTTGGAAATTGGCTCGGGGTTGGAAGCGATTTAATCAGTTCCGCAAGTTTTATACGAATCGTGCTGTACCCTGCCAGAAGAAAATCAAGCATTATGAATCTAGGTTGCGTAGTTTTGTATTTTTCGGTGTTGAAGGCATGCCAGCGGACCACCACACCTTGAAACAGTTGCACACGTGGGAAGGTAAAGTATTGTGTTCTATGGTACGCCGCCCGAAACCTGCCGACATGGATTGGAGTATATACTTATGCAACTTGTACAAACGTGGGCGGCGTATGCTCCTGGAATTTGGACGGCCGTCTCTTGTGCAGCTATTCTTGTTTCGTCAGTGGCAGTGGGCTCAGGACTGTACGTTTGCTGTGAAACGCCTGGACCCAACACCCGCACAGATTCCTCCAGGTACTTTTGATTCTTCAGGCAAGTCTGGCCCCAACGTCTTTGCTGCGTGTGAGCCACCGCCGGCCAAGAGACAACGTCAGGATGAACCCATGTATGTGCTACCAAGTATTGTGTGCTCGGCATCAATGGGAAGTCATCCTGACGTGTGTGAGACGATGCATGCTGTTGATTCCTTTGAGCTCCCTGGTTCTCAGACACAATTACCCGCGCATCGGCGCAATCTGATTTCCCAGATGCATAAGCGTGCAAAGACATCCCATCCATCTCAGGATTCTCTGTCGCAAAAGCGTTCCTCTGTTGAGTTGCCGTCGCAGGAAATCGCTGCAAACAAGCGGCGACGGGTGGCTCCACCTCATCATCGTAGCACAGGGGACTCGCATATGCAGGCTAGAGAATGTATTTTTGCATGGTCGGGGGAGTGGACTGACCGACGGCAGGCCTTCATTGCATCACTGCCTTGGAAAGATCGCCCATTAATGACGCACGCGTCGGCATGAGGGGGGGAGACCACTGGCGTTGAGAAGCTTCCATTACATTTTCGAGTTGGTATCAGGGAAGGATTGGTATCATACGTTATCCTTTTCACGTCAGGGATGGAAAGAATTTCTGAAGCGGGCACTGGATGTTACTAACATGGAGGAGGCGTGGGGGTACTGTTATTTCAAACATGCACAACCTGCGGGATATGCTAGGGAGGAGGAGGAGAGGGATAAGACGGAGGAGCAGCAAAGGAAGGAGGACGGGAAGATGGAGAAACGACTTGCGTACATTAATGAACATGCATCGGAGTGGGATGCGGAGCCTCGGGGCTCGATACCGATGGAATTGATTGGTGACTCCTCCACAGGGGTGAATTGGATTAACGGTCTCTGGGCAACATCCAATATTATCTACATGCACATTCTTGGCGACATGCAAAACAGGCTGGAGCATATCTCTGCGTTGTATGTTATGAGGCCTCCGAGTTGGGGCCACAATATGTTCAAGTGGATCTATCGAGAAGGAAACGAAAGAGCTGACAGCTTGACATGGTTGCCCAGAACCAAGAATAGTTACGTTACGTTCCATACCTCACTTATTGAACATGCGAGTGAAACAAAACTAGACGGCCTCCGTGGATTCTTCGACGGAGGTCGCTCTGTGGAGGGATGTGCTGCAGGATGGTGTATAGATTTGTGTGTACACGGGACGTGGCAGTTGGTGGCGGAGGAAGCTTTCTCGCTTGATGCCTCTGCTTCTGTCATGTTTTGTGAGATGATTGCAGCACAACGGCTCTGTATGGCCGTGGAGCACATTTTGAGTAGCATCTTTCATCCAAGCAGCTGACTCAATTCATCTTGCTTGGAGCTCTCCAACACCTTTACAATTTCACATGTTGTGCTGCATCCTTTTCCTTGTTCCTGCATCCGATTCCGTTGCCTATGCCACAGTGGCTCGGCAGTGTGATGATAAGTGATGCCCTCTCTAGCTACCCTGTGCTCCGTTCGGGAGTCTTAGGGCTCAGCTGTCACAGCTGTCCGCGCCCTGACGCAAACTCAAAAATCAGGTTGACGGTTTACCGCCGGCGCCCAGTTGTTCTCGAAATTCAAGCATTCGTTAGAGCTCTAGTATTTTTTCCCGTGATATTCGATCTTATTTCCGCTCGCCATCTTGATCTCAGCTCGATCGGGTACCTTTTACGGCCAAAAAGCACACGGGCGGGATCGGCAGTTTCGAGTCATCTTGACACGCGCTTGCGGTATATTGGACTTAACTCGAGGTACAGGACAGCTACAGTGTCTGAACTCGGTCTGCTAGCCGAGCTAGGTCCGCAAAACTATTCGTATTATTTGAGTCATCTTGTGAGGCGCTCTCGGTTTTCTGTACTTAACTCGAGCTATAGGACATCTACAGAGCTGATACTTACAGAAACCGATTCAGAATCATTGGTCGCGTTTGTCTGTTGAATCCAGAGCTCTGAACTCGGTTTGCTGCCCGATCTAGAATCGCAAACTATTCGTATTGTTCAAGTCATCTTGACAAGTGCTGTCGGTTTTCTGCACTCAACTCGGGTTGTCGGGGGGCTACAGTGCTGGTGGTCACAGGTCGATTTCAAGACATCAGGCGCGTCCGCCTGTCGAATCCAGAGCTCGGAACTCGGCCTGCTGCCCGAACTAGGTCCGCGAAACTCGTATTGTTCGAGTCATCCTCAGAGATGATGTCGGTTTTCTGCACTTAACGGGCTGCAGGGGGGTTGCAGGGCTGGTTATCACAAGAATCTATTCGGAGATATCAGACGCGTCCGGCTGTCGCATTCAGAGGTCTGAACTTGGTCTGATACTCGAGCTGGGTTTGCGAAACTATTCGTATTGTTCGAGTCATCTTGAAAGGTGCTGTCGATTTACGCACGTAACTCGGGCTGGAGGAGAGCTACAGAGCTCGTACAGAAGACAATCCAGAAGCATCGGGGGCGTTCGCTGTTGCATCGAGAGGTCTGAAATCGCTTGGGCTCAAAAACTTTTCGTTCTCTGCAATCTTTTTCGACATTATACATTGTCAGGAAGCTCTACGAGTCCCCCGGCGGTAAGAAAGGTTGACGGTTTACCGCCGGCGCCCAGTTTGGCAAACCTAGCTCGAGTATCAGACCAGTACAGACCTTTGAATGCGACAGGTGGGCGCGTTATGTCTTCGAATCGATTCCTGTGATTACCAGCCCTGCAGCCGCCCTGCAGCCCGAGTTAAGTGCAGAAAACCGACAGCGCTTCTCAGGATGACTCGAACAATACTGGGAACCGGCGGTGAACCGTCAACCTGGTTACCGCCGGGAACCTCGTGGAGTTCTTCTCTTGCACGGCGGTCCTCGGACACATGAAGAAAGCTTCTGGAGCGAGAAACGAGAAACTCAAAAAATACCTCGTAGAGCTTTTCGGCATCGATGAGCTAGAGGAATTCGGGCGCGGGGTGGAGCAAGTTGGCCGACCCGATAAAAAGAGACAATGTGACAACTTTGGGTTGGTTTCGCTAAAATTGCAAAGATATTTGACAATTCGTTTTGAGAAAGCGTGGTTTTACGCCGAGCATTGGCATATAAACTTGTTCCCTGAGCAGCTCAGCTCTCTAGAGCCAGTTTTACTATCGGAAAATTAGGAGCAACCAACATGAAATTGATACGGAAAAATGTGAATTCGATTTTTTTCTAGAAATACCCCGAGAAGCTCCCTGCTTCGATCCTGAGTACTCTTTTGCGTGCAAGGAGCTCTACGAGGTTCCCGGCGGTTCCACGAGCAGCTCCGGCTCAAGGCGCGTGACATTTGATCCCCTCTGCCTGGGTAACCTCCAGTGGGATCGAGTGCGCGTCAGGGAGTCACACGTTTGTCGCCTAGAGTGATATTGCACTGCCATTCTTTTGACACGTTTGATCGCCTTGAGTGGTCTTCAATTGATTTGTTTCACACGTTTGTCGCCTAGAGTGATACTGCACTGCCATTCATTCGACACGTTTGATCGCCTTGAGTGGTCTTCAATTGATTTGTTTTTGCTGGGGCTTCCGAGGCAGTCTCTGCAATCTTTCGCTATGCCACACGTACGGAGTGCAAGTGCTCGCATCATGCGTCGGGCGCTGGCTGTTCAAAACGGATACTGTGTGCATTTACCTATTCGTTTGCCTCTGGTTGGTTTGGTGCCACCTTCGTGTCTCCCACCACCAGGGCTGGAGCGGGCGACTGCCGATTTGGTTCTAGATTATCTCTTGTTGCGCGATCCACCTGTTGTTAAACGCAGTTTGGAGGAGGAGGAGGCTGACATTACGACTGTTTCGGAGAATCTTTCTTGCCGTATGCAGGCTTCTGAATCGCTGGTTGATGTAGGTATTGGAGTGCAGGCTTCTGAATCGTTGGTTGATGTTGGAGTGCAGACGGTTGATGCACGTTTGGCGGAGGAGGAGGTGGAGGCTACCGTTGCGACTATCTCGGAGACTCTTTCTTGTCGTTCCCTTGTTGACTCAGGAGTGCAGACGGATGATGCTTGCCTGACTGTGCTACCCAAGGAGGAGGCGGCCGTTGCGACACTTTCGGAGGTTTCTTGTGCGGATGTTGTGGACTTTCATTGTGAAGTCGGCTGTCAGACAGAGATTGTCGTTGGGATGGAGGGAGGAGCTTCAGGAGTTCTTCTTGGGAAAGTGACTGTGGAGGCTGAGGAGGAGCTGGAGGCACCCTCGAGAGCGGAGTTTTCTCCGAACGTGCAGGCTGCTCCTGATAGCCACGCCTTGTCAGGAGCGTCCCAGGGGTGTCTGAATCGTCCCGTCACGCTCAATGGGATATCGAATCCGGGTTCTGATGCGTTTGTCCGTGTCCGGATGGACGTCTCCAAGACAGTGCGTCAGTCGGAGGAGGAGTTCCAAGCTGTTCCTCCGGATTCCAAGCGTTCTGATGGAAAAGGGGATGTACGAGGGCACCGCAAAGGCAGATGCAAAGGCCAACGATATCATAGCAGTGCCAAGCCTGCTAAGAGCTCTAAAGGCGCCAACATCGTGTTTGACGAAGTGTACAGGTTCGGTAGGACGTTGACGGACTGTGAACGAAGGTGTAAATCTCAGGTTTGGCCTCTGTGGTAGATATTCGTATTCTTCGAGTGCTTCCTTTCATTCCGAACTTATTGTATTGGATTGTTGATTGTGATTGCATAGTCTATTTTGTTTGTGCTCCAAGAATTCAGTGTGTGCATGTTCAGTTCTTGGCCAGGTCTCCTGGCTCTCACGTCGTAACATTATCCTTGCCTTATCAAAGCCAGCTTTGATGGGGGTGTTTGTAGCCGCGGAAGTGCCTGTGGTGTGTGTGGATACAGATTGGCCTGCGAAACAAATATATCTCCTCGCGGACCGACATCATTTTCAAGGATGTGTATCTTGAGGCTTGGTGTCTGCCACCAAGCGCCACTGTTACAGATACGGAACTATCAGCGGCGGAGCGCGTATGCGATGTGCTCCCACAGGTAGTGCAGACCTTCTTTGATCATTCGCAGGGATAAGTCACACATGGTTTCTTCTTTATCTGTGTTCTTGTTTATTCCAACAGCTTCGCTGTTCACTGACTCATTCGTTTTATCTTTGTGTGCTTTGCGTTTGATTGTGTCATTGCGGCATGCGTTTCTCTTCATTCCTTCAGCTTCGCTGTGTGGTATAAGAGCTGACTGCCTGCGTGATAAATAAGAGGCTCTGTTTCGCCTGATACTTTGTTGGACCTGGCCTTAGTGGCCAAGACGGTCCCAGCAAAGACGCAACAAAAAAAGACCAGGTTGACGGTTCACCGCCGGCGCCAGTCACGTTTTTCTGTTTTTATGCAAAGTCGGTTCCTCCAAGTGTTCCAATTGTAATACTGCACCTATGGGCCTGAAAGTTTTATTGGCGGACGCGCCATAACCCACTACAGGTGCGAAAAATCTGCTTTCTCAAAATGAATTGTCAAATGTCCTTCAATTTTTCGCAAAACCACCCAAAAGTTATCACTTTGTCCTTTCTGGCCGGGTCGGCCAACTAGCTCCACCCCGCGCCGGAATTCCTCTAGCTCATCGATGCCGAAGAGCTCTACGAGGTACGAATAGTTTCGCGGACCTAGTTCGAGCGGCAGACCGAGTTCCGAGCTCTGGATTCGACAGGCGGACGCGCCTGATGCCTCCAAATACCTCGTTGAGCTCTTCGACATCGATGAGCTAGAGGAATTCCGGCGCGGGGTGGAGCTAGTTGATCGACCCGGCCAGAAAGGACAATGTGGTAATTTTGGGTCGGTTTTGCTAAGATTTGAGAGATATTTCGCCATTTATTTCAAAAAAAACATTTTTTTTGAACCTGTGGACGAATATGAGGTCCTCTGCGACTTAATATAAACTCTCTAGGCGCATTTTACTATCAAAACACTTGGCGGAACCAACTATGTCGACAAGAAAACAAACATGTTTATGCTTCCAGAAGCCCTCTCTGTCGATGCTGAGCACTCTTACGCGTGCAAGGAGCTCTACGAGGTTCCCGGCGGTGACCAGGTTGACGGTTTACCGCTGCCGCCAGTTAGTCGACTCGAAAGGTCGGGTTGCTTCACCCTGGGCCCGAATTCTTCTTAGCCCATCTTGCCAAAGAGCTCTACGAGGTATTCGGTCGAATACGAACAGGTTTCCGGACCTAACTCGAGTAGGAGATCGAGTTCAGACCTCTCGATGCAACTTGCACCGGGGGTGAACCGTCAACCAGGTCACCGCGGGGAACCTCGTAGGGCTCCTTCCACGCGCGAGAGTGCTGAGAGTCGAAGGAGAGAATCTGAAGGCATTTCTCAAAAAATTGAAGATTATAAAGTTGGTTCCGCCAAGTGTTTTGATAGTAAAAGTGCGTCTGCAGAACTCATACTGAGACGCAGAGGCCCTCACAGTCGTCTACAGGTGCAAAAAAACTGGTTTCTCAACATGAATGGTTAAAAAACTTTCAAATCTTAGCGAAACCGACCCAAAGTCGGCACATTGTCGTTTCTGGCCGGGTCGATTAACTAGCTCCACTCCGCGCCGGAATTCTTCTAGCTCATCGATGTCGAAGAGCTCTACGAGGTACAGACGAACACGCCTGATCATTCTAAATCAACGCGAGCGTACCAGCTCAGAAGCTCTCCTACAGCTCGACTTACCTACAGAACAGCGACGACGTCTGTTGAAATAACTCGAAGAATACGAATAGTTTCGCAGACCTAGCTCGCGGACCCAGTTCAGACCTCTCGACAGACAAGCGCTCCTAATCATTCTGAACCGATTCGTGTGCGGAGCAGCTCTGTAGCTTCTATCTACAGCCCGAGTTCAGTACAAACCGACAGCACCTGCCAAGATGACTCGAATAATACGAATCGTTTCGCGGACCTAGCTGGAGTAGCGACCGAGTTCAGACCTCTGGATGTATCAGACGAACACGCATGATCACTCTGGATCGCGCCGCGACGCCTTTGGGCAGTAGTAGATACCCCATTAAGCTGAGATCTGCTTGCAGCCACCACCACAGTCTGGCTTCTAATCTAAAACCTTATAGCTCTCAGAGAGCTCTCCGGGACAAATTCTTGAAGATAGTATTCTTTGGTTGGCGCCGGGGGTGAACAGTTAACCTGGTCACCGTAGGGAACCTCGTAGAGTTCCTCCGATGCGTGGCTGTGCTCAGAATCGACGCAGAGGGCTTCTCGGAGCAGTAATTGAAAACTGACAATTTGCAGTATTTAGTGTCAACCTGATCTCGGTTCCTCCAACTATTTACCTCGTAGAGCTCTTCGGCATCGATGAGCTAGAGGAATTCCGGCGCGGGGTGGAGCTAGTTGGTCGACCCGACCACTCTGAGGCGCTGTCGGTATTTTGCGCTCAACTAGCTGTAGCATAGCTACAGAGCAGGTACGCACAGAAACCCATGCAGAATCATCATGGGCGTTTGGCTGAAGCATCCAGAGCTCTGAACAGAGTCTGCTTCTCGAGCTAAGTCCGCAAAACTGTTTGTATGCGAGCGACCTCTTAGAGTTTTTTGGCTCGCGCTTAAGCTTGCTTCACGTGTTCCGAGGACCTGGGCAAGAAAAGAGCTTTACGAGGTCCCCGGCGGTAGCCAGGTTGACGGTTTACCGCAGTTGGCAAGAAAAATCACGACGGATCTCGAAATTCCTAAATTTGTTTGAGATCTACTTTGGTAGCGTCCAAAACCCTGAGAGCGAAGAGACCCTTCGGGGACGGGAAATCTTTCCTGGAGAGCTCTGGGAAGCTCCCCTTCAGCGCTGCTGAAGCGCTGCCAGAAACGCTTCCATGCGTGCCTGCACTTTGTTTGAGATCTAATATACCTCGTAGAGCTCTTCGTTATCGATGAGCTAAAGGAATTCCGGCGCGAGGTGGAGCTAGTTGGTCGACCCGACGTTAAGAGACAATGTGCCAACTTTGGGTCGCTTTTGCTAAGATTTGGAAGATATTTGACAATTCATTTTGACAAACCAGATTTTTCGCACCTGTAGTGGGTCATTCCGCGCTTGCCAGTGAAATTCTCAGGTCCGTAGGTGCAGTATTACTATCAAAACACTTGGAGGAACCGACGTTGGATAAAAACAGAAAAACGTGATTTTAAGGGTTTTTTGTTTTCACTCCAGAAGCTGTCTTCATGTGTTCCGACGATCGCCGTGCAAGAAAAGAGCTCTACGAGGTTCCCGGCTCAAAGCTCCGCGAACGTTCATTTTCTCCTGCCTGGGGAACCTCCGCGAAGGTGAACGTTGAGCTAGCGTGTTGTTTTGCTCTGCTTACGCAACTGCCCATCTCCCTTTACATCCTGCTTGTCATTGTTGGTCTCTCATATCCATTTCTCGTTGCGGTTTGGTGGTGGCAATTTGTATGCGCTGACTTGTTCCTCACCGCCTAGAGTGGTGCTCTTAAGTCTCTGTTCTTTCAGATCTGCCTTGAGTGGATTGCATATGGTTCAATTTGCATGATCTCTCAGGTGTCCTCACACATCTTCCCTCAGTTTTTCTGCCATATACCTATCATTTGTGGTCTTGTTTGTGCCAGATGCCTCATGTGCGGAGTCTCGCATCCAGGTGTTTGCGTCGGGCTCGGGCTTGCCAACTTGGATGGGTTCGACCGAATTGTCCTCTTCCGTTGGTGCTCGAAGGCCTAGTCGCCCGTGACACGGTCTTGCATGCAGAGTTGGATGCTCAGGCTAATAAGTTGTTGACAGCATTACTCCATCCCTCTGATAGCTGCCCGAAAGTTGATTCCGTTGCACTTCGCGGTTTTTCTTCTGCCATTGATGCTGTGGTCCAGGTTGGCGAGGTCGAATATCCTTCTCAAAGCATTCGAGTATTTTCAATTGATGCTGGTGTCCAGGGTGACGAAGTGCACTGTCCATTTCAGAGCATTCGAGTGTCCTCAATTGATGCTGAGGTCCAAGTGCATTCTCAAAGCATTCGAGTGTCTTTAATGGGTGCCGGCGTGCAAACTCAGCTCACTTGCGAGGACGTCTGTGTGCAAACTCAGTTCACTTCAATGGATGCTGGCGTGCATACTCAGTTCACTTTGAAGGACGCCTGTGTACAATCTCAGCTCACTTTCCAGGACGCCGTCAAAACATGGATTGACAGGAGCACTGCCCAGAAGGGGTTCACTGGCCAGATTGCGCTGCAGTATTTAATCCAGGGGCTTGAATTATTCGTAGACCTCATGACAGAGCCAATGACCATCCCAAAACATCATGTATCATTTTGGTTCCATACTCTGTCCAACCTCACGGATCATGTTCCGTCGTTTCTGGAAGAACTTTTGGATTGTCTCAAATCTCACCGTTTCGTGACGGGGAAAATGGACCGTGCCGAGGAGGCCAGGTTTAAAGCTCCAGGGTACATTGTCGATTGTTTCAGTTTTGTTCCAGACGGACTCTTCGAGAGTGCCTGTCGCGCAGACCCGCGGAGACTCGCAGCAGACACCCAGAGACTACAGCAAATGTGGGAGCCCCAAGAGCTCAGAATTACGTCGCCACGTGGACGAATCGCCTCTCCGTCGGGGTCGTCGTCTGTCCGTGTCGCTTCGGATGTGATAGCCAAGACTGGACATCAAAAGTTGGTTCCCGAATCTTCCCAAAGCATTCGAGTTTCTCCCGATAACGGTGGGAGCTCTAGAGGTAGCCGCAAAGGCAGAGGCAAAGGCAATCGATAGGGCAGCTTTGAACATGATTGTCTGCATACATTACCTCTCTGTGTATTGTACGCTGTATTGTATTGGATTGTTGATTGTGATTGCCTCGCGTGGTCTTTTGATTGTTGATTGTGATTGCCTCGTGTGGTCATTCTGTGCATTGTTTGAGCTCTAATAATTCAGTGTTTGCATGTTCAGTTCTTGGCCAGGTCTCCTGACTCTCTTGTCGGTGTTTTAGTTTTGCCTCTTCAGTGTTCTCACTGTTGTAGGGTTGTACGAGCCTTCAGCGGCGGAGCGCATCTGCGATGTTCTCCCACAGGTTGTGCGAACGTCTTTGGTCATGCATGTTTCTGTTTCTCTATAAGAGCGGACTTCTTGCTTGACAATTTTGAGGCTTCGCTTCGCCTGAGACTTCGTTGGACCTGGCCTCAGTGGCCAAGATGGTCCCAGCAAAGACGCAAAAAACTTGGTTGACGGTTTACCGCCGGGTTCCAAGTTGGTCGACTCGAGCAGAAAGGACAATGTGGGAACTTTTGGTCGGTTTTGCGAAGATTTGAGAGATATTTGACCATTTATTTTGAGAAAGCAGATTTTTCGCACCTGTAGACGACTGCGAGGGTCTCCGCGTCTCAATATGAGCTCTGTAGGCGCAAATTTATTATCAAAACACTTGGCGGAACCAACCTTATCTGACATGAAAAAATGAATGTTCAATCATTCGAGAAATGCCTCCAGAAGCTCTCTCCTTCGACTCTGAGCACTCCCACGCGTGGAAGGAGCTCGACGAGGTTTCCGGCGGTGGCCAGGTTGACGGTTCACCGCCGGCGCCAGTCGATTCCTGTGACTACCAGCATCGTAGCCCCCTACAGCCCGAGTTAAGTACAGAAAACCGACAGCACCTCTCAAGATCACCGAACAATACGAATAGTTTCGCAATTCTAGATCGGGCAGCAGACCGAGTTCAGAGCTCTGGATTCAAATGAAGAACGCGACTGATGATTCTCAATCGGTTTCTGTAAGTATCAGCTCTGTAGCTGTCATATAGCTCAGTTGAGTAAAGAAAACCGAGAGCGCCTGTCAAGATGACTCGAATAATACGAATAGGTTTGCGGACCTAGCTCGGCTAGCAGACCGAGTTCAGATCTCTGGATGCAACAAACGAACGCCTCTGATCATTCTGAATCGATAAGGTGTGCTTACCAGCTCTGTAGTTGTTCTGTATCTCAAGTTAAGTCCAACTGGGCGCCGGCGGTAAACCGTCAACCTTTTCTTACCGCCGGGGGACTCGTAGAGCTTCCTGACCATATATTATGTCCAAAGAATTAGCAGAGAACGAATGGTTTTTTCAGCCCGAGCGCTGATAGCAGACTTGCTGTGCGTGTAGAAAATACCGTCAGGGAGAAAGTTGCAGAGTACGAATTCTGCGCTCAGAACGGACCCAAACCAAGCGTCTAGATGCTTCGCGCCTCATGATGTCCTTCTAACTTTTCGGCCGCTCGAGAACATTGAAGAAATTCACAATCATTTGGAACAAATATCGTTCGAATACGAATAGATTTGTGAACTTACCTCCGAAAGCAGACCGCAAACCCAGTTCAGACCTCTGGATAGAACAGAAGAACGGGCCTGATCATTCTAAATCAGTTGCTGTGCATATCAGCTCTGTAGCTCTCCTACAGCCTGGGTTACGTGCGAAAACCGACAGCGGCTCTCAAGATGACTCAAACGATACGAATAGTTTCGCGGCCCTAGCCCGAGTAGCAGACCGAGTTCAGACCTCTGGATGCAACGAACGATCGCGCCTGATTATTCTGCATCGGTTTCTGTGCGTATCAGCTCTGTAGCTTCCCTAGGAGTTATGCACAGAAAACTGACAGTTCCTTGGAGATGACTCGAGCAATACGATCAGTTTTGCGGATCTAGCTCAAGTAGCAGACCGAGTTCAGACCTCTGCATGCGACAGGTGGACGCGCCTGATGCCTCAGAATCGGTTTCTGTAATTACCAGCCCTGTAGCCCGCCTAGAGCCCGAGTTCAATACAGAAAACCGACAGCAACTCGCAGGATGACTCGAACAATACGAATGGTTTGAGTTGCAGATGAGCTAGAGAGCTCTTTGGCACAGCAATCGGAAGGAAATCATCAGGCGCGCTAGTCTGAAGTATATAGACGCCTGAATTTGGTCTGCTATCAGCGCAGAAGCCGAAACATTATTATACTTTGTTATTTCGTTGGAGATTGAATTGGTTTTCTTGACTTAGCTCGAGCTGCAGATGAGCACCCGAGTTCCTAGGCACAGCAATCGGAATAAAATCATCAGGAGCGCTATTTCAAAGTATCTAGATGCTTGACATCAGTCTGCTATCAGCGCTCGGGCTGAACAACTACTTGTACTCTCCTAAGTTCTTGGAGATGCTACTGGTTTTCTTGACTTAGCTCGAGCTGCATATGAGCACCCGAGCTTTTAGGCGCAACAATCGGACGGGAATCATCAGGGGCGCTAATTAAAAGTATTTAGACGCCTGAAACCAGGTCTGCTAGCAGCGCCCGGGCTGAACAACTATCTGTGCTCTGCTAGTTTCTTGAGATGCTATTGGTTTTCTTGACTTAAATCGCGCTGCATCTGAGCTACAGAGCTGTTCGGCACACCAATCGGAAGGGAATCATCAGGGGCGCGAGTTAAAAGTATCTAGACGCCTGAGATCAGTCTGCTATCAGCGCTTGGAGGTGGTGATGGTGTTCTTGACTTAACTTGAACTTCAGATGCGCTGCTGAGCTGTTCAGCACAGACATGGGAAGGAACTCATCTTGCGCGCTAGTTCAAAGTATCTAGACGCCTGATCTGGGTCTGCTATTAGCGCTGAGGCTGAAACACTATTCGTTCGAAGCAAGGAAGCTCTACGAGTCTTCCGGCGGTGACCAAGGTTGGCGGTTTACCGCCAGCGCCCAGCTTTCGAAACTAAAAAGGCATTTTTTCTAAATTATATTCTTAAGCCTTTCAGATGCCAGCTTTGGGTTTTGCGCATTCGCAGAGAGGGGGCAGGGGAGGGGGGGGGGGGGGGGGGCGGGGGGGGGGGGGCTGGGAGAAGAAAGGGAGCAGGGATGGACGAGGAAGCAGGGAGGGAGGGAGTGAGGGAACGAGGGGGGGGGGGGGGGGGGAGGGGGCAGAGAGGGGGGGGGAGAGGGAAGGGGCAGGAAGGGAGGGGCATGGGGCAGGAGGAAGCAGGGAGGGAGGGAAGGAGCAGGGAGGGAGGGAGGGAGGGAACGGGGGGGGGGGGGGAGGGAGCAGGGAGGGCGGGAGGAGGGAGCAGGGAGGGGGGGGGCAGGGAGGGAGGGAGAGGAGGGGGGAAGTAGGAAGGGAGGGAGGGATGAGGGAGCAGGGAGGGAGGGGGCAGGGCGGGAGGGGGGAGGGAGGGGCAGGGGGGGAGGGAGGAAGGGGGGGGGAGCAGGGAGGGAGGGGGCAGGGAAATCATTTTCTTAGTTCTCTGCTTCGATTCTGATCACTCTTACGCGTGCAAGGAGCTCCACGAGGTTCCCAGCGGTGACTGGGTTGACGGTTCGCCGCCTGCGCCAGTTCAGAGCTTCGCAGGGAAGCTTTCCAGCGTCTCCAGAGCTCCTTCCCGCGAGTTTTCCAGTGTCTCCACGCGCGCTAAACCGCGTGCGTGTGCTGCGTTTGTGTGAGTGCCTCTTTGCTATCCGGGTTTCGTTAAAGTGGTGCTTTGTTAGAATCCTATAGGAGGATTTAGGATGGTTTAGGATGCTTTTTAGGGTTCTATAGGGTGGCCTCTTGCTTTATACCTCGTAGAGCACTTCGCTATCGATGGGCTGGAGGAATTCCGGCGCGGGGTGGAGCTAGTTGGTCGGCCCGACCAGAAAAGAAAATGTGGTGACTTTGGGTCGGTTTTGCTAAGATTTGAAAGATAGCTAACAATTCGAGAAACCAGATTTTCGCACCTGCGAAAGACAAGGATGACCTCTGCGTCTTAATATGGGCGACGTCGGCGCACTTTTACTATCAAAACATTTGGAGGAACCAATCTCGTGTCGACATTTTTTTTTTTTTTTTTTTTTTTTTTTTTTTTTTTTTTTTTGTTTTTTGTTTTTTTCTCACTCTCAACATTTTGGTTTATACATTTTGCAGTATGTTTTCATGATTTTCTATTTTTTTATATTACTCTATGCTATATGTTGATGCAATCCTGTAGAAAGCTATAGGGCGATATAGCTTTCTATAGTCTTCGCGCTCATCAAAGTGCGGGATCCATCCACCGCCTCGCCGGGGAAGGGTTGGGCGGCGCGTGGGAGGGTCGCTGGCGCGACGTCGGCGAAAGGGCGGGGCGCGCTGGTGCTCCCCGGCAAGGGCGGGAAGGGGCGGGGAACGCTAGACAGCGCCGGGGGCACCTCGCACGGCGTCTGCCGTGGCAGCCGCCGTGGCTGCGGTCGGGCGGGCTGCTACCACCCCCGCCCCTCCAGACTGGGTCTGGAAGCGGCGACGCCGCCCGCGCGTTGTGCAGGGAGACGGAAAGTCGCTGGGCGAATGGTCCGCAACTAGTGCGGAGTCTTCCCCGGTGGCGTCAGCCACCCGCTTGGCCAGGGCCCCGAAGGCCCTGCGTGCCTCGCGGCCCCGCCCGCCGCCGTGGGCTTCCACCGCCGTGGGGGGGAAGGTGAAGCCGCGTGCCGCGCAGAGCCGCGCGGTGTCCTGGTGATGCCTTTTGAACTCCTCGTGCCGCTCCGTCGCTGCGCTTGACGAAGCGGCCGACGCGGCGAGGGGATCGGCGCGCTACCCTTACGCGGCGGCAAAGTCCCAGGCGGCCGCCGTGCCGTTGCGCCGCCGCGGCAGGCAGACGTCGGCAGGGCGGCGGCCGTGAACGTCTGGGCCCCGCCCTGCTCGCCCCCGGTGGTGGCCTCCCCGGCGGGGCGCGGGGGTAGCGGCCCCGGGCGTTCCAACGCCGCCCCGGCGTGGCCGGCGGCCAGGGCGTCGAAGAAGGCCTGGTTGCGCAGGGCGTCGTGGCATTTGGTCCGGTCGCCGCGGCAGGCGCAGGCCAAGGCGTGGTCGCAAAAGACGTCCATCACCTCGCCGCAGGCTGGACAGAAGCACTCCTCCTGCTGGAGCTGGACTCGCAGCCGCCTTTGCAGGCCGACCTGCGTGAGGCCGCGCGGGAAGGCGGTCCCGGTGGCCTCGCAGGGCGGCGCCTGGAGCCACGCGGCCGCGCCCGGGGCTTGCGCCAGAGAGAGGTGTGCCTTGCCCGCAAGGGTGGGGCCCGGCAGACGCCCGTCGAGCGAGGCGCTGTCCACCGCGTCGGAGAGGGCCCTCTGGTTGCCGTGCTGCGCGTGGTCGAACGCCGCCCAGTCGGCGCCCCGCGCGACGTGGGGGGGCCAGGGGGGCAGGGGGGGCAGCCGGGGAATGGGGGGGGGCGCGTTCGGCCGGTCGGCCGGAATAAGCAGACGGGGGCGATTGGGTGGGGGGGGCAGGGTCGGTCGGTCGGTCGGAATGGGCAGGCGGGGGCCGCGCGGCGGAGGGATCGGACTGAGCAGACGGGCGCCGCGGGGCGGAGGGGCGCGGGGGGAGGGCTCGGTCAGTCGGGGTATGCAGACGGGGCCACGGTGCGGAGAGGGGGAGGAAGCGCGATCGGTCGTTCGGTCGAAATGTGCAGGCGGGGGCCACGGGGCGGGAGGGGGGGCCGGTCGGAATATGCAGACGGAGGCCATGGGGCGGAGGGGTGCGGGGGGGAGCTGGGGGGCGGGGGGGCACGGTTGGGCAGGCGGGGGGGCGCGGTCGGTCGGTCGGTCGGAATAAGCAGATGGGGGCCGCGGGGCCGGCGGGGCACGCGGGGGCGGCGCGCGCGCAGGTCACTTCCTAGCACGTATCCCAGCACATGAAGCCAGCGCACATCCCAGCACGTATCCCAGCACGTGGAGGCTGCGCGCAGCCCTGCACAGGTCCCAGCTCACGAAAGCAGCACAGTCCCAGCACACGTCCCAGCACACGTCCCAACACACATGCCAGTCCAGCGCACATCCCGGGCACGGTCGGTCGGTCGGTTGAAATTATGCAAGGGGAGATCAGACCGGTAGGTATGATAATATTAATGGTAGTAGTAATGCTACCACTACCAAGCGTAACCATCATTATAATAGCGCGTGCAAGCATACCAATACTATTGTTAAGTGTATTAATGTTATTATGAATAACAATAATACTGAGGCTACTAAGTTGAATCGTATTACACATACTAAGCGCAATCATCGGGCAATTATTATTATGTTACGGGGAATTGTATGATTCTTAATACTAGTAATTCTATTACTTCTATTGAGAAGAGTGCCAGTAGTATACGGACACTACTAGTACCAATATTCATTCTACTATCAAGAACAGGAGTAGTCATATTCAGAGTGGTACTAATATCACGACTACAAGTAATAATACATGTCATACTGCGAGCACTAATAGATTACACATGAGATGGATATTATATTCTTATTATTCATAACACGGACACCAATGCCATCAATCATAATAGTAACATGGGGAACACAGTGATGCTACGATAAAAACTAGCACGAATAGCGCTAAGAGTAATACAAAGAAGATGGCAGTTGTACGAATGCTAGACATATTCATGCGAATGCTACTAATAGTAATACTTATCGTGACATTACTGAGAACAACAATGTGAATGAAACGAGAATTAGTAACGAGGAGGGGGAGAAGGAGGAGGAAGAAGAGGAGGAGGAAAAGGAAGAGGACGAGGAGGAGGAGGAGGAGGAGGAGGAGGAGGAGGGGAAGGAGGGCATTGGCAGTCGCCTGAGGCATTATGTATTAAATGGAATGTTTGCGTCGTGTCTGTCTGTCGTGTTTGTTGGCGGCTAGGACCGCAGCCCCGGTCCCGGCCCCGGCCCGGGCCCTGGCCCCCAGCTCCAGCCCGTGCCCCTGCCCCTGCCCCAGCTCTGGCCCCTGCTTTGCTTGAGCCGTACGGCTTACATTTGTGAGGCGTACCGCGTTCGCAGAAATCAGCCAGAGCTGGTTCAGGCAGAGGCTTGCGCCGGACGCGGAAGCAGCAGGTCTGAGTGAAGGCCCGACCAGCTCAGGGGCACGTTCAGGGCTACGTTGCCAGATGGGGATCATACGCGATTCTCGCGCAAGCCACTCAGGCTAAAACTACTTCGGCTTGAAGTCACTCTCGCGCTCATGCTACTGATCCTCGTGTGAATGTGCTCAATGTTGCATGGGCCGAGCAGAGCAGCTCAAAGACTGGAGTTCGGCGTAAACTCTGACGTGATATTGAGCTCAGAGTAACCTGGCGAGCTGCCGAATTCGACGCCAACAGGATGTGCGATCATCCGAAAGGACCGGGGACGCGAGAGCTTGAAGGTAGTCGTGCCCGGCGCGGCGCGAAGCGTGAAGTTGTGTGACCTCGACGAGGTGCCTGCCCAGTTGCGCTGCCGCGCAGAGCCGACACCGCCCGGCGGTGGACTGGTGCGGGCTCCGGAGGCGCCTGAAGGCCCCCAGAGGCCCCACGAGGCTTCAAGGGCGCCCCCCGGGGGTCCTGCGGACCTCACGAGGGCTGGAGTCGCGCCGAGAGCGGCCAAGATCGACTCCCAAGAGCCTTCCATGGGCGCGGGTCATTGGGTGTCAGGCTTCGTGCTGGCCCCAAGATGGCCCCACGACGGCCCCAATGTGGCCCCAAACGCCCCAGAATTTTTCAGGAGGGAAAGAAACACACAGACACAATTAATCGGCGATTTCCTTGAAAATATAGGAAAATATGGGAAGTGGGGGGGAAGACAGAAACCCCGAAAATATGGCAAAATATGGGGGATCCTTTTATTTGTGCGTATTTGTTTGTGTGTCCCAGGGCCCCTTCACATTGGGTGTCAGGCTTCGTGCTGGCCCCAAGATGGCCCCAGGAGATCCCCACGACGGCCCCAATGTGGCCCCAAGCGCCCCAGAGTTTTGCCCTCCCTGGGGCGCGGGAGCGCTGCCTCCCGCCGATCGGCTTGCGACCACGGTTGAACACGACCGTCCAGCTCTCGCGCCGAAGATCGCCGAAGACTGTCAGGATGAAGGGGCCCTGGGACACACAGATAAATACACACAAATAAACAGATTCCCTATATCTTCCCAGATTTTCGGAGTTTTTTGGGCCTCCCGCCCAATTCCCCTATTTTCCCATATCTTCTGGGGGGCCGGCGATTATTTGTGTCCGTGTTTTTTTTCCCTCCTGTCAGAAGACCGTCAGAAGACCGTCGGCTGGCCGCCGACGACGGCCGCAGACCGCCCAAGACCGACGGGCACCACAGGGGTCCATGGCCGAACACGCGTGGCCCCCGGCCGCCCCTCCGCCGCGGCGCGCCTCTCGCCCTCCGGCGCTCCCTGTTGTGTGGCCTGTCCTCTGCTCCAGGCCTCCCTTCGCGCTGGAGCGCGTCGTCGTCGTCGTCGCCGCCGCCGCCGCCGTCGCCGCCGTCGTCGTCGTCGCCGCCGTTGTCGTCGCCGCCGCCGCCGCCGTCGTCGCCGCCGCTGCCGCCGTCGTCGTCGTCGTCGTCATCGTCGTCGTCATCGTCGTTGTCGTCGTCATCGTCGTCGTCGTCGTCGTCGTCGTCGTGGTCGTCGTCGTCGTGGTTGTCGTGGTCGTCGTGGCTCTCGTGCGCGTGCTCGGTTCCAGCCCGCCCGTCTCGGGGCGCCGGGCTGCGGGAGGGGAGGAGGTCAGAGGAGGAAAAGATTCCGCTACCGCTGCCCGTCCACCCCTGCCTTCGCCCTTTTTGGCCTTCCCCGGGGGTCCCTCGTCTTCGGGCTCCTGGTCAGAACACGCCCTTGGCAGGGCTCCCAGGAGCAGCGGTGTCGGATGCTTTTGTTCCCCCCGCGGCGGCGCGCGGCGCTGCCCTGATCTCTGGGCCCCTCCAGGGGAAAACGCGACAGGTTTGCGCCGCGTCGGCGCGGCGGCACCGACGTGGACGTTCAAGGTTGAGGCCACTGGCGGTCTGAGCCAGGCCAACTTTGAGCGATCTTCGGTGTCGAAAGCTGAGAATTTAACGGTCTGCGCGGTGTCAGAAGCCAGCGTCCACGGCGGCACATGAGCCAGCCGGTTATGCACCCTCGGTGCCTCCCACGTCCTTGCCTCGAAGAAGGAACATTGGCACACGCATGCACTTTCGGAGGTCCGTGCGGATTTCTGGGATCTGCGCAAGACCCCCCTAGCAGCGCCTCCAGCACCGTCCCTGACGCGCTGCGCGCGCCATTAAGGGCGGTCCAGCGTCAATCCAGGATATTCACGCGGACCTTCGAACGTTGATCATCATGCCCACGGGGCGAGGAGGCTGCAGGGTAGGACGGCGCCGACCATACACTGGCACTGGCCCTGGGGTCCAAGGCGGGCCTTGCCCAGATCCGTGTGTGTTCGTGGTCGGTTGGCCCCCCCCGAAAAGCTCGAAATCGGCAGCTTCGTGGAGCATCGGTCGCTTCCCGGCCTAAGCCTTGGCATCTGGGCGGTCACTTCGGTTGATCTTTGGCACCCGGTGCCCAAAAGGTGTTTGGGGTCGGGTTGCACTTGCACGTACACTGATCTAGGGGGCTACCTGCGAACCCTACCCCTACCCCCTACGATTTCTGAGGGGGAGGGCGGGGTTCACTTCGCTCGGGAGCTCCCAAACGAAGTGAACCCAACACTTTCCCTCAGAAATTGTGGGGGGTAGGGGTAGGGTTCGCATGTGGCCCCCGATGATCGCGACCAGGCCAGTCCCGGGCCGAGGATTGGTGCCAATGGAAGCCTGCCAACAGCCGAGCCACGAGGGCGCACGCGCCGATCCCGTGCCCAGGAACGGTCCGGTCAGGGCTGGTGCTCGTGTGCAGCGGGCGGGGCGAGGACGAGGATCGATTTTCTGGGACGCTCTGAGAAGGTCGCGGCGCCCCAGATATCCTCCACAGCCGCTGGATGTCTGAGATTCTCGATCTATTTTCGTCCGAATTTGTCCTCGTCCTGGCTTCGTCTTAGTGGTAGTAGTCCGTGGGCTCCTACCGAGGAATGTGCTGCTGGTGGTGTGTGTTGTTCTCTTGGGGGGGCCCGGGCCAATGGCCCCGTTCGCGCAGCCCGCACGCTGCGCCGCGCGCTCAGCAGGGTGGGAGGAGGAAGGGGCGGGGACACGGCGTCTGGCTGTGCTGAGGTGGCTCAGCACTGGTTCCAGCCAGCCGGAAGAGCGGGCAGGTTCGAGGTTCTGGGTTCGGAAAGGTTTTTTGCCTTTTTCCGCTTCCTGCGGCCGTTTTCGGGCCCCCGGACCGTGAACAACGGATCTAGGGTGAAAAATTGCGCCACATGGACCCTGGGAGGGGTCAGGGGGCCCATTTTGAGCGGATTTAGCCTCATCCCCCCTTCCCGATCGATTGTCTGGGGTCCTGACCAGTTCAGGCCGCCTCCAAGCTGTGGCTCTTTGCTTCTGGATACTCACGATTCTTTATCTGTCCCTCTTCTTGTCCTTCTTCGCGCTCTCGGGGCGCTTCTGTTGCACACTGCACACTGCGGCCCCCGCGCGGCGCACGATGCAGGCCGGGTCCGTGACCGTGTCCCCCGGGGTGAGCGACGACGGATACGCGGGGTTTTCGTCAGGACGATCTCGCCGAAGCATTGCTCCGGTGCCTGCGACGTCTGGATGCCAGCGGGGCGCCAGGATGGCGCCTTTCCCCCTCGGGAGACGCGGGAGGTGGTCGGGGAGTCCCCTCGCATTCCAGGTCTTCTGCTCGTCATCTGGTCAGATCGCGATCACGCGCCTTCTGCTGCTGCTTTTCGTCGTCCATCCTCTCCCTTTCCTGAGTTGTCCTCCTTGTCCACCTCCTCCTCCTCTCTCATCATTCCTCCCCATCCTCTTTCTCTCGTCATCGTCATCCTTCTCCTCTCCCTCTTCTTCCCTCCTCCTCGTCCCGCCTCCTCATCGTAATCTCTCTCTCTCTCTCTCATCATTCCCTCCTCCCTCATCCTCACTCCTTCCCCCCTGCGCCTCCTCCTCCCTCTTCGTCCCTCCCCCCTCCTCCTCCTCCTCCTCCTCCTCCTCCTCCTCCTCCTCCTACTTCTCCGACCTCTTCGCCTTCTCCTTCTTCTCGTCCTCGTCCTCGGCCTCCTCCCTCCTTCCTTCGTTTGTTCGTCCTCTTGCGCCTCCATCCTCCTCGCGCGCGTCCCTCGTCGTTGTCCTCCTCCTCCTCCTCCTTCCTCATCCTCGTCCCTCCT
This sequence comes from Prorocentrum cordatum, assembly GCA_963575745.1. NCBI lineage: Eukaryota > Dinophyceae > Prorocentrales > Prorocentraceae > Prorocentrum > Prorocentrum cordatum. The sequence goes on from CAUYUJ010020002.1 coordinate 52,233, forward strand.
CCCGCTTACTGTCCTTATCCCTTACCTCTTCCCAGACCGACCAGGGCATTTCCACGCACCTGGGCCAAGCGCCCCGGGTGATGGACCAGTTCCGGGAAGGGGGAGGGGGTACAGGGCCCCCTTGTTTCCCCTCGAGGCTGTTGTTGTTGTTGTTGTTGTTGTTGTTGTTGTTGTTGTTGTTGTTGTTGTTGTTGTTGTTGTTGTTGTTGTTGTTGTTGTTGTTGTTGTTGTTGCTGTTGGCGCTCTCGCCGAGGCGCCAGCTGCGTTTTCATTGAAAATGAGGCTCACGCTCGAGCGGTTTGGGGGACCGCCAAATCTGGCCCCCCAACAACAACAACGCTCCCGTTCGAGACGTCCTCCTTTTTTACTCAGGGCCAGTGCTCTTGCTCGCCGCCGAAAGCAGCCGTCTCAACAAAACCAGCGCTCCCGCTCGAGACCTCCTCCTGTTTTACCTTGGACAGGCGTGCTACTCTTTCTCTCATCGGCGCCGCCCCCCAGCAACGACAACGCTCCCGCTCGAGACTTCCTCACTTTTTTACTCAAGGCGGTGCTCTTGCTCGCCGCCGACAGCCGCCGTCCCGACAAAACCAGCGCTCCCGCCCGAGACTTCCTCCTGTTTTACGCTGGGTGCTCTCTTTTGAATTCGCGCCGCTCCCAGCAAGAACAACGCTCCCGCTCGAGGCTTCCTCGTTTTTCTTCAGAACAGTGGTGTTCCTCGCCGCCGACAGCCCCCGTCCCGACAAAACCACGGCTCCCGCTCGAGACTTCCTCCCTTCTTACTCAAGGCGGTGTTCTTCCTCGCCGCCGACAACCGCCGTCCCAACAAAACCAGCGTTCCCGCTCGAGACTTCGTTTTGTTTTACGCTGGACTAGCGCCCCACTCTCTTCAGCATTGACGCCGCTCCCAGCAACAACAGCGGCCCTGCTCGAGACTTCCTCCCTTTCCATTCAGGGCCAGGTCCTTGCCTCGCCGCCGACAGCCCCCATCCTCACCAAGGCAATCCTGTCGCTCGATACTTCTTCCTTGTGCTTTACCCTTGGCTGGGGCTCCACTGGCGGTCTCGCATCGGCGCAGCAAGACGCGGGCAAGCGTTTTCGAGGCGGGATATGTTGAAATTCCTCGGAGGAGGTTTTTGCAAGACCTCATTGGGCGGGAGATCTGGGAGTGGGAATAACGGACCCCGCTATAGAACAATAACCCCTCATGATGGGGATGGTTACCATGATGGTCGCATGCTTCGTGTGGCGACATCGCACATGAGGATAAACTGTTTGTTGTTGTTGTTGCTGTTGTTGTTGTGGTTGTTGTTGTGGTTGTTGTGGTTGTGGTTGTGGTTGTTGTTGTTGCTGTTGCTGTTGCTGTTGCTGTTGCTGTTGCTGTTGCTGTTGTTGTTGCTGTTGTTGTTGTTTTGTTGTTGTTGTTGTTGTTGTTGTTGTTGTTGTTGTTGTTGTTGTTGTTGAACATTATTTATTCTAAAGAATAATTATTGTTGGGACCCCTGGTGCGCGGCCCCCTCGCCGCGCCTAGGCCGCAGCCACATTTTCATCATTTTCGTGAGGAAGTCTCAGGCAAAACGATGTGGTCCAGATCCGGTTGTTTTGTTGTCCCCTGTTTTCCCTTGCAAAAAACACTATAAAATGAAATTTCTTGTTCTAACATAGCCAAACTTCAAGAATCCTTTTGCAAAAAATAAGGTAAAGTGCACACTCGCGCGCGCAAGACGAAATCCTTCCAAAACCTTTGTTTTCGTAACGATTTTAACATACAAACATCAAAAACCCAATGGTTTTTCAAAAACAAGTTGTGAAAATTCTATCCCGCGCGCTCTTGCGGATTCGTAGGGAACCCAACACTTTTTTAACATTTCTGTCAAAAGGGCTTTTGCGAGCAACTTTTTCACGTGCTTCGAACTTCTGCAACAACGGTTGCGCACCTGCCAGGGCCATCATCCCTGTCAAATAATACCATGCGGGACACATTCGTTTTTTCTTCGCGCGCGCACGCCGTCGTCGTCGGCCGCGGGGCCCTGAATAGTAGCCACGGTCGTCCGCATGCCACGAAGTGAAGTGTCCGAACGTCATAGGGCGGGAAGCTGGGTGTGGGTGGTGGCGAAGAGTCGTTTGGAAATTTGGTAGAGCTTGAACCGGCCCCCCCACAAAGTGGGGGTATTGCCCGCTTCCTATGAAAACCCTGGCACTGGTGAGAACGGAGTGTCCCCAGTCTTAAATGATTGTTGTTGTTGTTGTTGTTGTTGAATTCCCATTTCTGAAAAATAATTATGGTGGATCCCCCCCCACACCGGTGCATGCCTTTTTTCTTAATCAAAGTGTGCCCTTCGATGCTCGCACCCTGTTTTTTAACAGGGAAAGTCTTGATGCTCAAACTGGGCCCCTGGCCCCCCGGTTACAACAACAACGGCTCCCGCTTGAGACTTCCTTACAATTTAGCCAGGACCCCCGCTCACGCCCGAGACTTCCTCGCATTTTATTCAGGAATCGCGCTCTCGCTTGGGTCGTCCTGACAATTTATTCAGGAATCGCTCTCCCGGCGCTCTGGAGTCGCGCTCTCGCTGGAGACTTGCTTGCAACTTACTGAAGAATGGCCTTGCGTTGGTATTTCTTGCAATTTGCCCAAGCGCCGCGCTCCCGACACCCAGGCACCCAGGAGTCGCGCCCGTTGTGGCCCGATGTGCATGCCCTTCGTGGCCCCGCTGTCGCCATTTGTGTCCCCCTCATTGTCCTACGTGGCCCAGTTGCTACCCTCAGTGGCCCCATAGTTGCCTTCTGTGGCCCCGCATGATCTGCACTTCGTGGCCCCCGCTCGTTCGCGCTCTTCGTGGCCCCATACGCATTCCCCGTGTCCCCGCTGTCGCCCTTCGTGGCCTACTTCGTGCCCTTCGTGGCCCTGCTGTCGTTCTCTCTCGCTCTCGCTTTCGCTCGTCGTTGCCGTCGTCGTCGTCGTCGTCGTCGCCGTCGTCTTCGACGTCGTCGTCGTCGTCGTCGTGGTCGGTCCCCTGTCCGTCCCTCTTGGGGTCGGGTCGACGGTCCGCGGCCGCCCCGCCGATCAGCGCTGCCGCTGGCCAGGCCGACGGTCCGCGGCCGCCCCGCCGCTTGCCGGGGCCCGGCCTGCAGGGAAGCAAGGTATACCCCCCAAAAGGGGTTCAATCGGAGATGAAGAGGGCGGGTATCGAGCGTTTGGGAAATACGCGTTAGTGGACACTCGAGCATATAAGGGTGAGCAGTCTTAAACTTGTTGTTGTTGTTGTTGTTGTTGTTGTTGTTGTTGTTGTTGTTGTGGTGGTGGTGTCGGTTGTTGTGGTGTCGGTTGTTGTTGTTGTTGTTGTTGTTGTTGTTGTTGTTGTTGTTGTTGTTGTTGTTGTTGTTGTTGTTGTTGTTGTTGTTGTTGTTGTTGTTGTTGTTGTTGTTGAATTTTCATTTATGAAGAGTAATTATTGTTGATATCCCCGCTGTTTTTTCTCAATCAAAGTGTGCCCCTCGACGCTCGCACCTGTGTTCTTTTTGAAAGGGAAAGTCTTCCTGCTCAAACTGGGCCCCTGGCCCCCGGGTTACAACAACAACGGCTCCCGCTTGAGACGTCCTTACAATTTAGGCAGGACCCCCGCTCCCGCCCGAAACTTCCTCGCATTTTATTCAAGAATCGCGCTCTCGCTTGGGTCGTCCTGACAATTTATTCAGGAATCGCTTTCCCGGAGCTCTGGAGTCGCGCTCTCGCTGGAGACTTGCTTGCCACTTACTGAAGAGTAGCCTTGCGTGGGGATTTCCTGCAATTTGTCCAAGCGCCGCGCTCCCAACACCCAGGCACCCAGGAGTCGCGCCCGTTGTGGCCCGATGTGCATGCCCTTCGTGGCCCCGCTGTCGCCATTTGTGTCCCCCTCATTGTCCTACGTGGCCCAGTTGCTACCCTCAGTGGCCCCATAGTTGCCTTCTGTGGCCCCGCATTATCTGCACTTCGTGGCCCCCGCTCGTTCGCGCTCTTCGTGGCCCCATACGCATTCCCTGTCCCCGCTGTCGCCCTTTGTGGCCTACTTGTGCCCTTCGTGGCCCTGCTGTCGTTCTGTCTCGCTCTCGCTTTCGCTCGTCGTCGCCGTCGTCGTCGTCGTCGTCGTCGTCGTCGTCGTCGTCGTCGTCGTCGTCGTCGTCGTCGTCGTCGTCGTCGTCGTCGTCGTCGTCGTCGTCGTGGTCGGTCCCCTGTCCGTCCCTCTTGGGGTCGGGTCGACGGTCCGCGGCCGCCCCGCCGATCAGCGCTGCCGCTGGCCAGGCCGACGGTCCGCGGCCGCCCCGCCGCTTGCCGGGGCCCGGCCTGCAGGGAAGCAAGGTATACCCCCCGGGTTCAATCGAAGCCGAAGAGGGCGGGTATCGAGGGTTTGGGAAATACGCGTTAGTGGACACTCGAGCATTTAAGGGCGAACAGTCTTGAGTTGATTGTTGTTGTTGTTGTGGTTGTGGTTGTGGTTGTGGTTGTGGTTGTGGTTGTTGTTGTTGTTGTTGTAATTGTTGTAGTGGTTGTGGTTGTGGTTGTGGTTGTGGTTGTGGTTGTGGTTGTGGTTGTGGTTGTGGTTGTGGTTGTGGTTGTGGTTGTGGTTGTGGTTGTGGTTGTGGTTGTGGTTGTGATTGTGGTTGTTGTTGTTGTTGTTGTTGTTGTTGTTGTTGTTGTTGTTGTTGTTGTTGTGATTGTGGTTGTTGTTGTTGTTGTTGTTGTTGTTGTTGTTGTTGTTGTTGTTGTTGTTGTTGTTGTTGTTGTTGTTGTTGTTGTTGTTGTTGTTGTGTGAGCCCCTGGAGGATCCTGTAGACTTCCGAAGGCCTCAGCAGACCCCCTCCTCCTCCCTCCTCTTCTCCTCCTCCCTCTCTTCCTTGGACAAGGAGGGGGGAGGACGCCAGAGCGAGTGGTCCAGGTGGTCCCTGGCCCGGATGTGGCAGAGTCTGGTGAGGTTTCTCTACGCTTCGTGCGCGCGGCGCCTCGGCACAGCCGCTTTCGACATGGATCGCTACGGGCGATCGGTACGATTCGTTCGCAGTGCACGGCTGGCGACTGTGCGACGAGTGATCGGTTCGAGTGGCGTTCGGCTCGACAGCAGGCTGTTGGCACGAGCGGCTCGGTGCGAGGGGTGCGCACCTCTCGCCACAGCCGGTTCTGAGGTGCACCGATGTCGACGCTCGGCCAATGGGGCATCTCATGGAGTGCCTCCGGTCAGCAGCGCGTACAGGGAGGCTGGAACACGTGGCTGGGGCCAGCCCTTCCACTCTTTCCATCCCTGGCCAGTTTCCCTTTACTTTCTCTGCCGTGCCATCCGTACCGGTTTCGGGCTGGTTTCAGCCCCTGCTAGTCTCTCCAGCCCTGGCCACCACTTTGTCATGGAAATCCCAACTCTCAACTCTTCAGCTTCCCTGCAGACCCTCTTCTGCAGAACCTGCCCCAGAGCGAAGGGCAGGACATGGCGGTGATCCTGACGCCGTCCAAGCAGGCGCCGTGGCCCAGAGCGGGATCCCAGGAGCGCTCCGCGTGTTCGGACTCTCCCTCTCTCTCCTCTCCCCCGGTGCCACACTCGCCCGCCGTGCAACCACCGCCATGCTTTGGCCGCGTCCTGGCTCCGAGCCGCCGCCCACAAACGTCTGGCCTCTCTCGTGCTGGAGCGTGCGCGCGAGCACCGAGCACGGCAGCGCGCCCCCCCGGGGCGAGCGGGCTCCGGACCGCGCCCTGCCTCGCGCCGTGCGCTCCCGTGGTGCGGCGCACGGCCCCCCCCCCCCCTCCCTCTGGCGGAGTGGCCCCAAGGGGCCCGCCGCGTGGACGGACGGCCCGTGCCGGCTCGGAGGACGCGGAGCCAGGGTCCGGGCTGCCCTCCGCCCTGCGGGGCGGTCGGCCGTGGGTGGGGGGGGGGGGCAGGGCACCCGCAGGGGCGGGGTCGGCGGCGAGTTCCGAAGCCCACCCTCGCCGAGCAGCGCTTCTGGCACCCCGATGGGCGGCGGGGGGTACACCCTGCGAAATGCTTAGGAAATCATGGGTTAAGAAATTCATAGTCTCAGAACTTGAATAAATACCCCAAATTCATATTACAACCTGAGGGTTTACATTGAAACATTAAGAATAGTCGAGACTCTGGCCGAAAACTTAAGTTTTCTTGAGCATCGCCTAAGGTGTACCCTCGCCGAGCAACGATTCTGGCACCCCGATGGGCGGCGGGGGATTAGGGTGCGGAGGGCGCCACCTACAGGGGGGGCAGCGGGCACTGGTGGGGCAGGTGGGGCAGGGATGTCAGCGGCGGGTCACGGGGGCAGAGGGGGGGGAGGAGCGGAGGGGGCGGGGAGCTGGGGTGGGGCGGGGAGGGGGGGTGAGAGGGGGAGGGGGGGCGGGCGGGAGGGAGAAGGGGAGGGAGGGTGAGGGAAGGGACATGGGGGACAGGGCAGCGATGGCAGGTAGGGCAGTGCGACAAGATGAGACGGGGAGGGATTTTCATGAGGGGCGGGACGACGTGAGACGGTTATGGCGTCGAGGACACTGGGGCACCAGAAAGGACAAGAACGGCTCGAAGGCATCGATCTTCGGCCCGCCTCCCTGCTCTTCCCCCCGCTCCTCCACCCTCTTCCGCCATCGGAGGGGCGATGGGAAAGGCGAGAGGTGGGGGGCGAAGATCTCAGGCGAGAGCCCCTGGTCGCCTTCGCGGCCTCCTCCTCCTCCTCCTCCTCCCTCCTCCTCCTCTCCTCCTCCTCCTCCTCTCCTCCTCTCCTCCTCCCTCCTCCTCCTCCTCCTCCTCCTCCTCCTCTCTCCTCCTCCCTCCTCCTCCTCCTCCTCCTCCTCCTCCCTCCTCCTCCTCCTACTCCCTCCTCCTCCTCCTCCTCCTCCTCCTCCTCCTTCTCCTCCTCCTCCTGCTCCTCCCCGCCCAAAAGGGCACCCTCGCACCGTCCCCCCCCCTCCCGGCGCCCCGCACCAGGACCCGGCGGACCCGGGCAGCAGCGCGTGGGGCCGCCCTGCAGCAGGACGGCGGGTGAAGCGGAGGAGGAGGGGGAGGAGGAGGGGGGAGGAGGAGGAGGAGGAGGAGGAGGAGGAGGAGGAGGAGGAGGAGGAGGAGGAGGAGGAGGAGGAGGAGGAGGAGGAGGAGGAGGAGGAGGAGGAGGATGGGGGAGGAGGATGGGGGAGGGGGAGGAGGAGGAGGATGGGGGAGGAGGATGGGGGAGGAGGATGGGGGAGGGGGAGGGGGAGGGGGAGTGGAGGAGGAGGAGGAGGAGGAGGGTGTGGAGGAGGGGGTGGAAGATGATGATGCTGCAGCGGATCGCGATAGTGCTGCTGAGGTTGACGATCGAGCTTGTGCGTTTTTTTAATGGTGATGGGGATCGTGAGCACGAAGGAGATCATGACGATACTGATTATGATGCTGATGATTACTATGATACTGATGTCTATGCTGATGGTGCCATGGAATATTACGAGGACGTTGACTATGATGATGAACATGATGATACGGGTGGTAATACAGACGACGCTGATGCCGACGAGTATGATGACGACGATTGCAGTGCTGATGATGATAGCACTGACGATGGTGACACGGATGATGCTACATATGCTGATGATGATGATGCTTATGATGATGCTGATGATGATGTTGATCATTCTGATGATGCTTATGATCTTGCTGATTATGATACCGATGATGCTGATGGCGGTGATTCTGATACTGATGATGATGACGCTGCTGCTGATGATGATGCTGATGTCTATGATGATTATACGGCTAATATCTGTATGCTGATG
>CAUYUJ010020002.1:62500-75000 GCA_963575745.1 Prorocentrum cordatum
GTGATGACGTTAATGCTGATGGAAGTATTGGTGATGATGGTGGTGAGGATTATGATGGTGATAGTGACGATGATGATGATCATGCTGATGCTGGTGCTGCTGATGATGCTGATGACGTTGAGGAGAATAATGAACCATGTTGATGTTGTTGACGTTGAGGAAGATGATGAATGATGTGGATGATGATGAGGATGATGACGACGATGATGATGATGATGATGCTTCTGTTGAGGATTGATAGGACTGGTGATTTCAATGACGATGATGCTGTTTCCGATGATGGTGCTGATGCTGATAAAATGATGATGCCTATGCTGATGATGATGATGATGATGATGATGATGATGATGATGATGATGATGATGCTGATGATGATGATGATGATGATGATGATGGCGCCGGCGCCGACAACGACGATCACGAAGATGATAACGAGGACGCTGACGATAACGTTGAGGATGATTATGAGTATGAAGGTGATAATGATGATCCATGATTCTGACGATGACAATGATAATGATGATTGTGATGATAGCGATGCGGATGAGGATGATGATGCTGTCTGGTGGCGATGACGATGACGATTCTGATGCCGATGACGAGGACGATAACGATGACGATGACGATCACGATGACTACGACGACGACGATGGCGACGACGACGACGATGATGATGCTGCTGATGATGATGGTGATGCGAGTGGTGATAGTTGTGATCATGCTGCTGCTGCTACTGCTGCTGCTGCGGATGACGGTGATGGCGACGATTATGATGATGATGCCAATTGTAATAATGATAATGATGATGACGATGATGACGATGATGATGATGATGATGATGATGATGATGACGCTGATACTGATGCTGCTGGTGATGATGATGATGATGCTGATGCTTATCATGATAACGATGCCTATGCTACTGATGATGATTAGCATGATGATGATGCTGATGCTGCTGATGATGCTGATTATGATGATGATGCTGCTGATGATGATTATGATGATGATGCTGATGATGATGCTGATGATGATGCTGATGATGATGATGATGATGCTGATGATGATGCTGCGAGTCCTGGGTTGTGATTTGCTTGTTTGGGCGTTTTGGAAGATTCTCGTCGCTACGGCTGGAGCCTTTTGGAGGTTTCGATCAATATATATATATATATATATATATATATATATTCTACGAGAGGGCTCGGGGTCCAATTTTAAATAGGAGGCAGAGGAGAGCGAATTGGAGCCAACATGGCCCTGTCGAATATAGAAGCAGACAGGAGGAGGAGTAATAATAGTAGGAGGAGGAGGAGGAGGTGGAGTAGAAGGACGAGGTGGACCAATATAAACCCAAGACGCACCAACGATGTTGCAATAACCCTCCCTCCAAATTCCCTCTTCATAGGTCCCTACTTGTTTTTCATGGTCATAAGTGGCCAATGGGAGAACCGTCTGAGAGTCTTCAAGCGTTCCCAAATCACAATTCCTATGGTTAAGTCGCGAGTCGACGCGGTTTCTGCGTTCTGACAATCCTAAGCCGTGTCCGAAAACCATCGAGAACTTCAAGACCCCGAACCAATGTGACCTTTGCGTCCTGCTAAGCTTGAATCGTTGCAGAACACCTTTCCTGGGACTTCACCCTTACGAATCACTTGAACTGTGGGTAATGGTTAAGACGCATGTGTGCGGCGCTAAGGCTAGAGACTCATTACGCGAAGGTACCGCCCTCGATCTCTGAAGCGGTTGCAAACTTTTATGACGAATGTGCGTGGCGCTAAGACGAGAGCTACATTTTGGAAACGACCCGCCCTCCATCCTTGAAGTTGTTGCAACTCTAAAGCTTCAGGACCATTAGTGGTGAGAAAGTCTCAAGCGAAGCGGCCGGTGCGCCCTACCTACACGACTAGGGGTGCGACAGGGATGAGTTTTTTTTCAACAACAGGGATGGAGCTGAGGAGCCGTCAGAACAGGAGGAGGAGCAGAGGAGGGGGAGGAGGTTGAGGAGGAGGGGGATTTTTTCGGAACAACAATTGACGAAGACTCTGCAACGGCAAGATGCTCATGTCACGGAGGACCTCGTGGAGGTGGTGAACATGTCAAACGGTCACAAGGACCCATGGTATGCTGGAAGTGATCCCGGCAGTCTCGTATCTACAGAGGAGGAAGGAGGACGACGGGAACACAATATCTAAACGGAGGCAAGGAGGAAGGTATAGAAAATAAAGTATGTCCACAATGTACAAGTCAAAACGTAACCCGCTGAGAGAGTGCCTGTAAGAGTCATTGCGATGAAAAATTCGTCGAACGCATTCGCGGTGTTCGCCATCAGTTATTGCGCGTGCCGTGTAACGGGGCACGCGGCCTAGCATTTCATGTGTCGTCAATCGTAGATTGGCCTCCCGCGGAGCAGACAGCTGTCCGGGCGGCAGTGGACAAGGCGGCTCAGCTGAGCAGCGGCCGACTCGTAGTGGCCTGGTGTCTGCACCGATTCACAGCAAGGTTAGGCGCCTGAGGCAACAAAGGGATCCCACTTGTGCGAAACATGCAGACCCATGCGGTCTGGCGCGATGCCGTCAGCGACCATATCCAGGACAGTTTTGCACACGGCGTCGGCATCAACGTTAATTTCTCTGTAAACGTGGATGACCTTATACGCGCGCACGACAGGTAATCGTCGCAACACTCGCAACCTCCGAAGGGCTGTCTCGAGGAGCGGCCGCAACGGAAGCGCACGATACCGCCATTGGCAGATGACCTGACGAGCAAGCAACAAGGAGTCGACTTGAAAACGCATTTGCTCGGCAGGGTACTGAAAGGCATGCTGCAGATCTTCCAACAGGCCAGTGTATTCCGCAACATTGTTCGTGACGTTTCCAAATTCTTCGCCGCGGGAAGCTACGACGCGCCAGCTGCCTTCGGCGTAACGAACACAACCACATGAAGATGAACTCGCCTCTGCTGTCCCCTGACGCCGGCTCGCTGCGTCCGACACGTTGACGACCCACCATCTCAGCGTATGCGGGAGGTCTCGCGCGGAGGGCACGCCGCTCGGCGCGCGTGCCCTCGACTGGGGACCCCATAATCCACGGGTCCTTGCTCAAGTACCGAGCATCGCGTATCATATCTTCAAGGCTGTAAAAAGTAGCGCCGGGGTGGAGCAGGAGTTTGTGAAATCGCACCACCGCGCTCGTGTATGCAAGGACGCTCTACAGCACCCCGCCGCCGACAACTGCCTCCTGCAGCCAGAGCTGGCCAACATTCAGTTGCGCGTACTCCAGGGAAAGGCCCTTGCGAACAGAAAGTAAGACACAGCACTCATCCCAATGCCTTGTTCAATCGCCGTGCTCAATTCCGCAGGAAGGGCCTGGTTGAACCGGCTGTCCCCAAACCGCCGCGAGCCGGCACGAGGTCAATTCGCCGTTCAGTCGCCGCCGCATGAGCGAGACACGATGTCTTCCAGGCACAGAAGATGACGTGTGACGCAAACTCCGCCCAATCGGCGCCCAGGAGAGGCCCCGGGCTCCCGGAAGCGGTGCTCTTGGCACACACCCAGGTTCGGAAGAGTGGAGCGCCCGATGCACCAGACGACATATGCACTTGTCCACGGCGCGGCCCCTCCCCGAAGCCTTATAGCCAGCACTTCGCTCACGGTGCTGCCGACGATGGCGCGGTAGACACCGAACCCCCAACAGTGACACGTCGATTAGTGAATTGTCCGTCTTCGGTCCTCGAGAGGGCGCCGTGGCCGTTATTTTCCAGGCTTGCGCCCGCCAGGTTTGGGCCTCAGGTCGTTTTCACTAAACCACGTTTTACTAAAGGGGGGTCCGTCCATCCCCGAAACGGACGCAGTCCGCCCAAGTGCCGCTGCAATGACGCAGTTCGCTGATCACGCTCCCACCCAACCGTGCGATCTGGCTGTATTCCTCCAGCGTGTCCCAGCCTCCAGGCTGTGGCAATCAGGGCTGCCACGTTCATGAAGAATGGCTCTTGGGATTCCAGCTTCATTTTGAACCATGCTTCCGCGTGGCACAAGCACATGAACAGGTGTCCACCGAACTCTCTCGAAAAACGCTAAAGCTAACTCGCGAACTTCATGGGAGATCTGCCGCGAAACCAAGCATAATTGCATTACGCCTGACAAGAGAGGGGCAGCAAACACGTTCCACGTTCCAGGCCAGAAACCTCGTGGAGAGGCTCGTGTGGCCGCTGCGGAGCATGGACAGGCGATGCAGTAGCTTGATGAGCGGATCGTGTAGAAGATCCGTCTGAGAGGCATCGGACCCGGACCAAAACCCTAGGGACTTATGACGCGTTGCGATGTTGGATTCTTGCCGTCTTGCTGCAAGCTACGCTTCGTCCGAATCAGTCAGCGTGCGACTCGGCATCCATGCAGTCTCCTTCCGGTCGAAGACCTGGCCAGACGCGCGCTCAAATGTGTCAAACATGGCAACGAGCTCATCCATAGCACGATTTGCATCAAAGACAAGCTTCCAACCATCACAAAACCCCCACACATGGAGAACGCCGCGTAACGCCGCAGGCCACGCAAGGAATGGGTCGTCTGCGATTATATGCATATATATGTATGAACACAGATCGCGGATGTCCCTGCGAGTGCCCAGCGAAGAAGCACACAGGTGGAAACATGTCGGTTGGCCACGTTGAAAACGCGCAGTGCGTGTGCAGTAGCCGTTGGGTGTCTCTCAAGAGCTGCTCCGGGGGGCCCGCGTGAACGAATGCAGCGTTGACCCACCCCCAGGACAACATATTGAAGCCTTTCGAACAATCAAACAACAGGAAATACTTGAGCGCAGCCGCGTCGCCACGGTCAGTGCCAATGGCTTCTCCGATTTCAGCAATGTTGCGCTCGATCCGCTTTCCCGTTACAAAGGCCTGTTGTCTCCACTTGAGCTGCACAGCCGCAGCCTGGTCAAGGATTCGGCACAGCAGGCGGCCGAGGATTTGGGGTTTTCGTTCGGAAACTCTCGATCGCGCAACAACGCAGTGGTATCAGCACCCTGCCTCTTAGGAATTGCATGCCACAGAAAATCGGTCATGTGAGACGGCGCGTCGCGCTCTTCGTGCGTCGGTTCACGGAGAGCTTTTACAAAAGCTGTGCTCAACACGTCAGCGTGCAATGTGTACAAACTGCCCCTCCCTCCTGAGGTCTCTGGGGCCCTGTGTTCCGGCAGTGCCAACGCGATGTCAAGGACCTCGCTTTCAAAGAGAGCAAGTTTAGCATCGCTCAAGTCCAGGTTTCACCCTTGGAGCATCTGCGAGAAAAGTGTACTGTCACCGCGTGAGCTCCCCTGAAGTTCACGAGCATGCTCTTTCAAACACCTGCCACTTTCAGAAGTCGGTGTTACGTGCCAGCCCGCGCTGTTGTCCCACAGTTCTGTGACATGAAATCGTTCGTGCACGCAAAGTGCCTTCAATCGTTGAACTACCCCCGGGTGCGATTTGGCTCCAGTGAGCGTGTTGCCAGCAGAAACATTGTCGCCGACTGCTGCTGTCAACTCGCTGGCCTTCGGGCCCCCGGCGACCTTTTCCTCTAAAGCCTATTTTCGCAGCACCTCCCCGTGAAGCTGGCGCAAAGTCTCCGCTCCTCGCAAGATGACACTGGAATTGGCATATTGAAACTCCGCTTCAACCAGGGGCGAAAGAAAAGGGCACAGTTTCAACCACTTGGAGGGAGCCTCCCATCCGGGCGGCCGTGTAAGCGGCAAGTGTGACATCGAACATGTGGGTCGCAAGTTTCGCAGCGCCCCAGACTTCCTACATGAATGATTTCGCGCACTCCTGAGCAATGTTTTGAATTCGCAAAGCGCGTCCAATCCAGTGGCCCTCCAGGGCAGCCACGACTGAACGTCTTCAGCAAACAATTGCACACAGTGCTCGTCGTATACTAATCAATCTGGCATGGCCTTGCACGCCTCTGCCTGGATTGATCTTGTCTTGCGACACTGGGGCCGCTTATGGAAAGTGACGCCCACAGGCAGGTGATCGGATGCGTTCGGGTATGGCATTCCCCTCGCAACGTGAGCATTTGCTGTTTGTGCGCATGCCGCAATAGTCACAACCGACTCTGGCGAAGTCAAGTGTTTCAGATATGTACCAACGAGCGCCCGCGCGAGTGACCCCAGCCCGTCTAAAAGTATGCTCCTCTATCTCACCTCTGTGGGGAGCCCTGGTAAGGGCGAGGAGATCTTCCCATGCCTCGAAGGCGTCGTCCTGGGTGCCAGGATCCAGCGGATGAGGACGACCGCTGCTCCGGCTGAACGACAAAATTTCGATCCCCGCCGAAGGTGCATTTAAGCCTGCCGCCTACGCGCTCCACAGAAAACGCACGAATGGCACGAACCAGTTCTCGCACCTGCCGTGTCCGAGTCGCGTGGGAATGGCTATCGAGGTACATGTTAACATACAAGCGTGTGCAACTACCGACTTCATAGAAGAATGCATGAGCTGCGCTCACAACCAAAATGACGTGATGATTCAAAAGGCTCTCCTCTCCCTCAATGTCAAGCGTCGCCATTAATCGTTCGCTGACGCTGATGGCCATGCCTGGGAAACGTCCATTGCGGTGGAAGAGGGAATTAATTCCACCGACATGCGAGAAGAAAGCATCTTGTGCAACAGCGCTCGACACGTAAAACTCGCTGAAGCATGCGACATCGTAGTTGCGGACAATGTGTTGTACGCTTGTGTTTTTTCGGGCGAACATGCAGCGACCACTCAAACTTAAGAAATGCAGGTGGTGAACAGCAGCGCTGGCGAAGTCTGGGTCTGTAGCATCAGTGGTCTGTGTTATCGGCAGGGGCATTGTTCCCCTGCCGCTTCGGACCCCCCAGGGTCCTTCGTAGTAGACCGATGCCGTATGAAACCTGTGACTGATGCCGGAGGTTTGGAGGAGGGGGAGGAGGAGGAGGTGGAGGAGGAGGAGGAGGAGGAGGAGGAGGTGGAGGAGGAGGAGGAGGAGGAGGAGGAGGAGGAGGAGGGAGGAGGAGGAGGAGGAGGAGGAGGAGGAGGAGGAGGAGGAGGAGGAGGAGGAGCAGAAACGGCACGTCCTGCAGGTGCCCCTCCGCGCCCCGTTGCGTCGCCGCTGCAGCCGCGCTCGGCCTCGGCGTGTCTGGGGCGGCGGCCGCTGCCAGGGCGGGGCGGGCAGGGCTGCTCGCGGTCCGACTCGATTCGACCCTGCCCCCAAAATCCTCCCCGAGTTGTGGAAAAATCGCGACGGCGGGTTTTTGGCTGTTTTCGGCCTCCAGGGGCCTCTCACCAGGCACCAGGACCGTCGGAAACGATTCAGGATGAACAGGCAGTCCCCAGGAAGGGGTCGAGGCCTCTGGGAATCACGCTGCAACCAAATCGCGACGTTGGAGTTCTGGGAACGCCGATTCGGATCTCGATCCGCGCCCTATCAGTGAGCCCAACTTGTCCGATTCCGATCTGATTCCGTGACGATTTGGACGTGATCCGATGTGTTTCCAGTCTGATGCAGTTTCGCGATTCGGTCGAGCTCAGACCTGACAAGCCGCTGACCAATCAAATCCGACGTACTTTTGGACGCGCCTTGAGTCTGCAGCCCATTACGAACCCTGCCCCTGCGGGTTCAATCGACGGTGGGGTATCGGACACCCTGCAGAGGTTCATCCGCCTTTAGGTATGATCCTTTGAATTCTGTTCCCCGCAGGTGTTTGGTGTTTCGAGTTCTGACCTGCGATGGCCTATCGAGCCGCCCGCTCTCGCCCCTCCTTGTCCCCCCCCCCCTTGTCTGCCTGTCCCGGCTGCTGCGCTTGCTCTCGCTGCTGCTGCTCCTCTTCTCCCCTTGCGCTGGCCTCCAGCCGTTAGTCGTTCGTTTTGTCTGGCCAGTGCGTTTCCGTGTCTGGGCCGGCTGTCGATTACAGATTTGGCACCCTGCATGGTATTTGCGGTTCTTGGGAAACGTCTGCGTGATTATCCAGCCTTGCTCGCGTGTGGACAGTCTTTCGATATGTCGACTGGATTGTTAGTTTAGCCGCAGGTACGCAACGAGCTGCTGACCAAACATGTTTTCCAGTGTGTGAGTATCTATCGGGAGCCTCTTGCAGTGATCAGCATGTTGATTCTTCGCTTTTTTTGCGCTGGTCCAGAGTAGCTTTAACTTGTAACGATGGTCCCGACCGGTTTCCGGAGGGCAAGCATTGCGAACAATTCATGGTGCGACTTTCTCCGAGTCGCCACAGGTCTGGAGTTCGATGAAGCTCCCTGAGGTGTCCGGTTTCGAAAAGGATCAGCCAGTCCTTCGTAGAAGTGGTGCACAAGGTCAGTGGCCTGATCATACAATCTATGGATGCCATTTGCGATAGCCTTAGCCTTTCTTGAAACGGAGTCGCCCTCCATCTGTAGAGCGGTTGCACATTTTGGAATCTCGTGTCATAGAATATGAGGACGCATCAAGCGAGAGCTTCACTTGAAACCGACCTGGCCTCCATCCTTATGATGATTGTTTTTTTTTTGGAAGCGAAGGTACTTGGGGTTATTTTGACGAAAGCTCCCCCCCCCTCCCTGTAACTGATCTGTTTTTCAGACGCGTGTGCGCGGCGCCACGGCGATAGTCGCATTTTGAAAACGCGCCGGCCTCCATCCTCGTACCTCCTGGAAGCTCTTGAAACGAAAGCGCGCGGCGCTGAGGCGAGAGGCATTCTTGTAACCACTGGCTCTCCATTCCTGCAGCTCTCAGACTATCGGTTGTAGGGAATGTCTCGAGTGCGTCTGGTAGCGAGACGGGGGGGGAGCTGGTCACAAGGCAGATGGATGGAGCAGAAGGAGGAGGGAGGATGGAGGACGGAGGGATGGATGGAGGGGAAACTGTTCCGTTTGAGGGGCCGTGGGGAAAGGCGCTGGATCTCGTTCAGAGCTCCGGGCGGAGGAGGGAGGGAGGAAGGGAGGGAGGGAGAGAGGTAGGGGTACGTACGACTACGACGGGCTATCACCTTGAGGACTTTCCTCCTCCTCCTCCTCCTCTTCCACCTTCCCCTCCTTATCTACCATCACCCTCATCAGTCATCCCCCTCGGCGTTTTTCGGGATTCTTGGTCGCTTAGGCTGCGGGCTCCAGGGCCCATGGAGAGTTAATAAAATTTGCCATCTTCGGGGCTCCTTTTTTTGGTAGGTTGGTTCATGTTGGAGAACAAACTTTTCTTCACATTTGGAAAACATTTAGTTTGGAGATTCGGATGGGTCCAGGTGTTTCGGGATTCCTGGTCGTCTGGGCTGCGGCCTCCAGGGCCCTTGGAAATTTGAAAACTTCTAATGCTTAAGGTTTCGAAGAATCTCGGGACCATGATTTCTGTTCATCCCATTTGTGCAAGAAGCATTCCCATTTTTCTTTAATTTTGAATTCTGAGGGGTCCAGAGTTTTCGGGATTTCATTTGGCCTGGGCTGCGGGCTCCAGTGCCCCTGATTTTTTGATAACAAACTGAAGCAAGCATCGGGGGTCTTGAAATTTGGAATATTTCTAATTTTTAGAATTCTTGAAACTGAGAGGGGGCCGGAGTTTCGGGAATCCTGGTCGCCTGGGCTGCGGACTCCAGACTGCAGAGCCCCCGGAAATTTAATTCTCAAAATGCTTGAGGTTTAGAATTTCGGTGGCCCTGATTTTTCAGTTGGATATAGTTTTTGGTAAAACAAATATCTCAATTTCCTTCAAGTTTGAAATTTTTGAGGGGTCCAGAGTTTTCGGGATTTCTTGTCGCGTGAGCTGCGGGCTCCAGGGTCCCTGGAAATTTGTTGTTGGAGGAAAGTTTATAAGTTTGAGACACGTTCCGGGGGTCGTGAAATGTTTTTGGGGTTTGAAGAATTCACAATTGGTGGAATTATGGTGGACCTGGAGTTTTCGGGTTTCCTGGTCGCCTGGGCTGCGGACTCCAATGCCCCAGGTAATTTTCATTTCATACAACAGATCTCATTGGTTTTTAGATCTTTGTGTGATCTGATTGTTTTGGTATCTTAAAGATTTCTATTGAAATTCTGAGGGGTGCAGAGTTTTCGGGGTTCCTGGTCGCCTGGGCTGCGGAATCCGCAGCCCAGGCGACCAGGGGTCTTTCTTTGACTTGTATTGCGAAGATTTGAATTTCTGGGGATCTGAAGGCTCTTGGGAAGGAGGAGGAGGAGGGGGAGGAGGAGGAGAAGGATTAGGAGGAGGAGGAGGAGGAGGAGGCCGATGAGAAGGAGGAGGATGAGGTGGCGGAGGCGGAGGCGGAGGCGGAGGCGGAGGAGGAGGAGGAGGCGGAGGAGGAGGAGGAGGAGGAGGAGCAGGATGAGCAGGAGGAGGAGGAGGAGGAGGAGGAAGAGGAGGAGGACGAGGAGGCGGAGGAGGAGGGGGGAGGTGGAGGGGGAGGAGGAGGAGGAGGAGGAGGAGGAGGAGGAGGAGGAGGGAGGAGGGAGGAGGAGGAGGAGGAGGAGGAGGGAGGAGGAGGAGTAGGAGTAGGAGTAGGAGTAGGAGTAGGAGTAGGAGTAGGAGGAGGAGGAGGAGGAGGAGGAGGAGGAGGAGGAGGAGGAGGAGGAGGGGAGGATGAGGAGGAGGAGGAGGAGGCTGATGATGATTATGATGATGGTGATGATGATGATGACGATGATGGTGATGATGACGCTGCTGATGCTGCTGCTGCTGATGATGATGATGATGATGTTGCTGATGATGACGATGATGATGGTCAGGATGATGATGACGATGATGATGGGGATGATGCGGATGATGATGATGCTGATGATGATGATGATGGTGCTGCTGATGATGATGATGCTGATGATGATGATGATGATGATGATGATGATGTTTTTGATGTCGATTGTGATGATGATTATGATGATGCTGCTGCTGATGATGATGCTGACGATGCTGATGTTGATGCTGCTGATACTGACGATGATGGTTGTGGTGATGGTGATGATGCTGATGCTGACGATGACGATGATGATGATGATGGTGATGCTGATGATGCTGATGATGCTGATGATGACGATGGATGATAACGATGCTGATGATGCTGATGATGCTGATGATGGTTGTGGTGGTGATGATGCTGATGACGCTGATGATGCTGCTGCTGATGATGCTGATAGTGATGATGAGGAGGATGCTGCAGATGATTATGATGCTGATGCTGATGATGATGATGATGCTGATGCTGCTGTTGATGATGATGATGCTGCTGATGGTGATGCTGCTGTTGCTGCTGCTGCTGTTGACGATGCTGACGATGACGATGATGATGCTGCTGTTAAGGATGCTGATGCTGATGCTGGTGATGCTGACGGTGACGATGTTGATGATGCTGCTGCTGTTGATGATGATGATGCTGCTGATGATGCTGCTGATGATGCTGATGATGCTGCTGATGATGGTAATGCTACTGCTGATGCTGCTGCTGGTGCTGATGCGGCTGATGATGATGCTGCTGTTGATGATGCTGAGGTGATGATGATGATGCTGATGATGCTGATGATGATGATGAGGTTGATGATGATGATGATGATGATGATGATGATGATGATACTGATGACGATGCTGATGATGAGGATACTGCTGATGATGCTGCTGCTGCTGATGATGATGATGATGCTGATGCTGCTGCTGATGATGATGAGGCTGTTGGTGATGATGATGACGCTGGTGATGATGATGACGATGATGATGATGATGATGCTGATGATGATCATGATTATGCTGATGCTGACGCTGATGCTGATGACGATGATGATGATGATGGGGATGCTGCTGTTGCTGCTGCTGCTGATGATGATGATGATGACGATGATGATTATGATGATGCTGACGGTGAGGCTGCTGCTGCGGCTGATGTTGCTACGGCTGCTGCTGATGATGATGATTATGATGATGATGAGGATGATGATGATGCTGATGATGATGAGGATGATGATGATGATGATGATGATGATGATGAAGATGATGCTGCTGCTGCTGATGATGATGATGCTGATGAGGCTGATGCTGATGATGATGATGCTGATGCTGATGCTGATAATGATGATGATGATGATGATGATGATGATGATGATGATGATGATGATGATGATGATGATGATGATGATGATGAGATGATGATGATGATGATGATGATGATGATGATGATGATGATGATGATGATGATGATGATGATGATGATGATGATGATGATGATGATGATGATGATGATGATGATGATGATGATGATGAAGTTGATGATGATGATGATGATGATGATGATGATGATGATGATGATGATGATGATGATGATGATGATGATGATGATGATGATGATGATGATGATGATGATGATGATGATGATGATGATGATGATGATGATGATGATGATGACGACGAGGAGAAGGACGATGGCACGGATGAGGAACAGGAGGATGAGGAGGAGGAGGAGGATGAGGTGGAGGAGGAGGAGGAGGAGGAGGAGGAGGAGGAGGAGGCGGAGGAGGAGGGAGGAGAGTAGGAGGAGGAGGAGGAG
>CAUYUJ010020002.1:80000-92500 GCA_963575745.1 Prorocentrum cordatum
CCGCAGCCATGTTGGCTCTCGAGGGTGGCTCCAGCCCTCGGGCCATTGAGTGCCCCCCTGGAGATCCGCCCTTGGACGCTGACGCCCAGCCCGATGTCTGCGAGGCAGGAGCAGGACACCGTGCCTGGCGCGCCGGGGCCTCTCACGGTCGGGCGCTGCGAGGTCCCGGGCGGCGGGGCCGAGGGCCGCGTCCTGCCGCGGCCGGTGCCAGAGTGCCCCGGGACGGCGAGGCCGCGGCGGCTCTCGATGGAGCCGGCCGCGGGCTCTTCCACCAGGATGCACGCGGTCCCTGCAATCGTCGGGGTGAAGCTCCTCAGCAATGCCTTCAGCTACGGAGACGAGTACAGGCTCTCCCGGGAGGTCGACCGGTACCACGAGTTCTGGTCGTACAGCCGGCACGCGTCGCCTTTCATGAACTGCATCAGTCTGCTGATGTACTACAACTGTTGGCAGGCCTTCCTGGCGAGTGTTGCCGCGGCCACGGCCACGGCCTTGCTGTTGCAAGGAGAGGTGTGTCCAGCAGAGCTGTCAGTGAGTGGCTATCGCGCAGGCCTCCCGTGCATGGCAGCCGGGCTGTGCACAAGTGTGGTGGTGATGTTTGCGTGGCCGAGTCGGCAGCGCGTGTTCCTGGACAGGGCGTGCATCCCTCAGGACGACGAGACAGCGAAACGGAACGGCATCCTGAGCCTCGGCTACTATCTGAGGATGTCGAGGACTGTGCTGGTTCTCTGGGACAACACGTACTTCCGGCGGCTCTGGTGTGTCTTCGAGTTTGCGGCGTGCACGCATTTGCAGTCGGATCGGGAGCAGGCCTCGGATAACGCGCTGCAGGTGCTGCCCTCCATCTACGGAGGCATACTCGCCATTTTGTTTGTCGGCCTGACGGTCTTCAATTTTGTTACCCGTTGGTTCTTGATAGGCGTTGACGATCTCCCGTCGATGTTCGGCGCGCTACCACATCATGAGATTCTATAGGCTAACGCCACATCCGCCGACCCCTCTATAAACTACTGCGCGTCCAGGACTGCATTCCACGAGGCTTGCCCGATTCCTGGCAGGTTCTTGGGGGCGTTTGGGGGCTCTGTTCGGGCTCCCTGGGGGCGTCCTGGGGCCGAAGGCTGGAAATGCGGGTTCGGGTTCCCCCCGTGGGCCTCCATTTGGCGTCGTCTGGGAGCCCTCTAGGACCGTCATCGGGGCTTCTTTGGCGATCTTGGGACCCTTGTAGGCCGTCTTGGAGTTGTCCTAGGGGTCGCTGGGGCCGTGTTGCACGGTATGAAAGCGCAAGAGGCGACTCTGTTTAAAACATACGTTTTCCGAAGGGAATTGGGCAATGTTCACTTCTTCGGTGCCTTTTGGGAGGCCTCTTGGGGCGTTTTGGATGCATCTTGGGCCGTCTGGATGCCATCTTGAGCGTCCTGGAACGATCATTCGACGATTCGGGGCCCTCTTGGATCGTCTTGGGCCCACTTGGGGCCCTCTTGGCCCGTTTTGGGGCCCTCTATGCTCCCATGACGCGTTCGTCCGGGGCCGCGGGGGGGTCAAATCTCCGGTTTGGGGTCCCTGGGGAGGGTTCTGGGGGGGGGGGGGGAACAACCTCACACGCCTAGAGACCCCAAAGGGGTCTCCGGATTTTGTTGCGAGTGGTTCCCTTCTCGATTACCTTCTGCATCATTGGCTCATTCTTGTCCCCCTTCTTGTCGCGGCATGTCTGCACCTTCGCCGAGCAGGAGGAACAGCTAGTGACCTTCTCCCTTGAACACGCAGAGTGCTTCTGCTGCAGCAACGGCCATCGGCACCCCGAGACACATGATGCCATACCGTGCGACAGGGAACTGATCAGAGCAACCGTGATCAACTGGTTTGGCGACGTGGACAGATTCGACATATTCGTCCGAGAGAAGCTGCTGAGCCATACGGTCAGGCATGCCCGCATTCCGTACCGTTACCTCGTTGCTTGCATCGGGCCACCGATTTTGTGGGACATGGTCGGCAGAGTCGTGTGGCATTTCAGAGCGGGCCAGGGCGCCTTGGCCTGGAGGCTGATGCTCCAGCAGATGTCCTTGGTGTTCTTGTTCAACCCGCTCTTCTTCAATGTGGTCATGAGGTCCTTCTCAATGTGGTGCAAGCCTGGCGTGGCCCGCGCCCGTATGGCCGTCCTGAGCGTTCTGACCATGACATTCGCCCACTTCCTGATGTGGCTGTCATGGAGGGCAGTGATCCATGCTCTCGGCATCTACGGCTACATCATAATTACTATCACCTACAGCTCGGTGATCTTGCTCATCAGGTGCGTGGACACCCAACCAAGACGCACGGCTGACATTTGACGGCCCTCTCTGCGCTTGGCGCCGTCGCTTGTCCCCCCGTTTGGTGGTGGCCACGATTTCCCACCACCCGCGGAGTGCCCTGACCTGCTGCTTAGGCTGGCCATTCCTGCTCGCACTGCCAAATGCAAGCGCGTGGGCCATGCCCCGCCTCAGAATCTAAGGCTGAGTAGCCCCGCCCTGCCCTTCCAGCGATGACTCGGACTGTTCACCGTCCGCGACGCCCCGAGTATTATTCAATCGATTCGCTCATTCCGACGGCCCATGTTGCATGATCGCTATTGCCTCGCCGTGGGCCCTGGGCCATTAGGGCGCCGCCGAAGATGAGGAAGATGAGGATGGGGAAGGGGAGGGGAGGAGGAGGAGAGGATGAAAAGGAGAGGAGGACGATGAAGATAAGTGATAAGTAGGAGGAGGAGGAGAAGGAGGAGGAGGAGGAGGAGGAGGAGGAGGAGGAGAGGAGGAGGAGGAAGGGGAAGGGGCGGAGGAGGAAGCATCAGGGTTTGAATGTTACCAGGTGTGGGTTGGTAGGGTCGTGTTCACGCCATATCCCCCCTCCCCGAAAGGTAGATGCGGCGTTCAAGAAGCTGGAGCGAGCCATGAAACAGGCGGAGGCCGCCGAGGAGGTGTTCCGCATGGTTTTGCGGGAGGCAGAGGTGTGGAGGAATGTGCACATTCGCGCAACTAATCGCGTCGTTGCAGTGGGTGGCCTGGCGCGGGCACGGGGCCGCAAGGCCCTTGGCGTCGCGTAGTGCGCTCTAGCAGCTTTGCGGGGTTAGCTACAGGGTGGCGGGGTAGCTACTGGGGTAGCCCATGCGTGCAAACGCATTCATCGTATCGTTTGTGGCGCTGCGTGCAAACATGCAACGTCATGCGCGTGTGGGGTTGCGCGCCAGTGGGGTCTACAGGGCGGCGCTACGGCGGCGATCGAGCCTTTCGTAAGCATGTTGGCCCAAGGTGTGCGTGCGTGTGTGAGTGTGCGCGCAGGCTCTTGCACGTAAGCTGTTCTGGTTGCAATGGCGAAGTCCACCAAGCAGAAGGCGATGGAGGCACAGGTTCGTCATGAGCTTAGGGAGGAGCGTGAGGCGCGGGTTCGCCAGAAGAAAGAGATTGTCAAGGCTGCGAACAAGGATGTGGCGTCGACTCGCTCCCGCGTGAAAACACTGACCAATAAGGCATGCATGTGGTTAATAACGTATTGCTAATTAAGTTTCCCGCTCCATAACAACGGCCATCTCCCACCCTGACCCCCGGCAGCCTCAACAGGCAGATGTCGACTACGCAGCGTTCCTCAAGGCGAAGCATGAGTGAATGAACTCAATTCTGGACCGTGAGGCTGCGATCGAGTCGCACAGCGTCGCAGTCGCATGGCTTGAGCATGCGAAGTCCATGGGCGTGGCCTGATCCCGAGCCGGATAACTGCAAGCTGTAAAGCCGTGCGTTGTGTGGCGAACTATCTTGCATCTGTTGCATTTAACATCATGCACGTGATTGCATGCGATCCCGTTTGTGGTTTGCGGTCTGGCCGAAGAGTGGCAACGACGACAGCGAAGCAGGGGGGGGGATGTGCGGATGAGGGTGATTGGCGACGGCGTGGGGGGCTGCACCATTGTTGCCCCCCCAATGCACCCCCCACCGCGGCCGGGCCGCCCTGCAATAGCATGTGATGTTGCAGTTGGCATCTTATCCGTATCCCATTTGGCTCGCGAGTCTGACGTTCGCGATATCCACTTGCCACGTCGCAATCTGTCGCGCCATCTACTTGCGTTTGCTACGCGATGACGTCCGTGCCAAACCTTATCGCTGAGCTAAACCATATACACGAATGGGTGCAAACTAAGATAAGCTGTGGGTTGGATCCCGCCGCAGTGGCCAAGTGCCAATTTGACCAGTTGCTCCTCAAAGTTGGCAATCTGGGAAACTTGAGCACCGATGACGCGTCACCCCTCGCGAATGTCATTCGGGACAATGCGCTGGAACACTGGAGCTCGCGAGAGCTTGCCCAGCTTTGTTCGGCCGTTGGTAACAAGATTCTTCAGGCTTGCGCCACATCCGCCGACCCCTTATGAAGAATCGCGCAGTGGTTTGGTCGCCTCTTTGGGTGGTCTGAGGCCCCTGGGCCATTCTGGGAGCATTCTTGGGTTGTCTTGGGGCCCCTTAGGCCGTCCTGTGGCAGTATTGGGCTGTCTTGGGGCTCTCTTGGGCTGTCATCGGCCTCTCTTGGGCTGTCATGGGGCGCTCGGGGCGTCCTTTTCGGCCGTCTTGGCCGTCGCCATGTGTTGCCGAGGACTGTGGTATGCCCTTGGTGACCTCATAACTGCTTTGCGGTGTCTTTTGGAACCGTCAGGGGCGGCCGTGGGGTGACCTTCAATCGTTTCAGGCCATTGTGAAGCTATCTTGGCCTTTCCTGACCTTAAGCGGAACCGTCTCGGCGTCCTCTGAGGCTGTTTTGGCGCGCCATGAACCTCTCGGGGGCCGTCCTGGAGCTCTCGCGGGTCGCCCCGTCGCCTGGTGAACCTTCTTGGCGCGACCTGGAGGCGATCTGGGGGATTCCGGGGTCAGGTGGATCCGGTGGGGCCTTCGGCCAGGGCCCGAGGGCGGGAAATCACGGACGCGAGGCATCCGACAGCAGACCAAACCAAGCACTATTATCAGACGGGCGCAGGCCATAGGCCAGTGAAATGCCGCGACTGCGACGCGCATCACAAGCGCTCGCGGGTGTTCAGGTGTTCCGCGTGCCCGACAGAAGCAGATGGAAGAGGCTGGGAGTTCACGGACAGGACGCATCTGACAGATAAGCAAGTGGAGCACTTCTTCGCGAAGGGTTCGAACCATCGCCCAGTCATGTGCCGCGCGTGCCAGGAAGAACGCAATCAGTCGCGAGCGCTCACGTGTTCCGCGTGCCCGAAAGAAGCAGATGGGAAAGAGCGAGAATTCGCGGACAGGACGCATCTGACAGATAAGCAACTGAACGCCTTCTTCAAGAAGGGTTCGGCCCATCGCTCGGTGGTGTGCCGAGCGTACCGCGAGCAAAGGCAGATGGCGAAGAAGTTGGAATGCTCCGCATGTCCCGTGAAAAAGGACGGATCAAAGCCAACGTTCACTGACGGCGGCCATCTCTCGAAAGACCAGAAGAATAAATATTTCCACCGAGGCAATCTGGTGGTTTGCGCCAAGTGCTATAAGGCGGGACGGGCGCCTCGAAGAGACCCGCCGAAGCGCCCTGCGGAAGCAAGTGGCGAGCGCGGCGGGAAGCAACGCAAGTTGCGAGGAATCTGACCGCGAGTCGCGCGCGCGCCGTCTTCGGGGCTCTCTTGGACCGTCCTCGGCCCCTCTTGACCCGTCTTGGCGCCCTCTTGGGCTGTCGCGGGGCCCTCGTGGTTCTTGGACCGTCTTGGTGCGGTCTTGGGGGGCTCTGGGGCCGCCCAGGAGCGGGGAACACCCCAAAAAGCGCACGTGCGAGAAAACATATACGTTTTACGAAGGGAACGGGCGTTTTTGTACGTCTAGAGGGCCTCTTGCGGCGCATCGTGGATGCCTATTGGGGCGGCTTGGGGGCCTCTGTGGCCGTCTGGAGGTCGTCGTCAGTGTTTTTGATCGCTCTTGGACCGTCGGGGACCATGTGGAGCTCTCTTCGAGGCCACCCGGGGCGCTCCTGGAGCGCTGTCGGGGCCGTTTTCTGAGCCCTTTTGGGCCGTCTTGGACGTCTGTTGGCCCGTCTTTGGGCTCTCTAGGGCTATATGGGGAACCCTCTTGGAGGCGTCTTGGGCCGCCTGGGAGCGGGTTTGGGGGGCTCTGGGGCCGTCCAGGAGCGGGGGGCACCCCAAAAAGCGCACGTGTGGAAAAAATGCGTTTTACGAAGGGAACGAGCGATTTTTTGCGTCTAGAGGGCCTCTTGGGGCGAATCTTTGATGCCTCCTGGGCCGTCTTGGGGGCCTGTTGAGCCGTCGGGAGGTTGTCGTCGATGTTTGTGATCGCTCTTGGACCGTCGGGGACCGTGTGGAGCTTTGTGGGGGCCACTCGGAACGCTCCTGGAGCGCTCTTGGGGCCGTTTTCGGAGCCCTCTTGGGCCTGTTGGCCCGTCTTGGGTCCTTCCAGGGGATTGTGAGGGATGGCGCAATTTTACCAAGGCCCGGCTTGGCGCCCGGACGCCCGGACGCCCGGGCGCCCGGACGCCCAGACGCCCGGGCGCCCGGCTGGCCAGGCCCAGGCGACAGAACCGCCCAGGGCGCCCGCGCCCGGACGCCCGGGCGCCCGGACGCCCGGGCGCCCGGACGCCTGGGCGCCTGAATCCCTGGCGCACGAACGCCCTGGGCGCCAAACGCCCGGACGCCCGAGCCGGGGCTGGGCGCCCGGGGCCGGGCGCCCGGGCGCCCGGGCGCCCGGCGGGCCACGCCCAGGAAACGCCCCGACGCTGGGTGCTAGCGCTCAGGGCGCCCTGGCGCCCGGACGCCTGGACGCCCAGACGCCCAGACGCCCAGACGCCCGGGCGCCCGGGCGCGCGGACGCCCGCGGGCGCCCGGACGAGCGAACCGCACAGACGCCCGGGCGCCCGGACGCCCGGTCGCCCGGACGCAGCGCCCAGACGCGCGGGCGCCCGGGCGCCCAGGCGCCCAGACGCCCGGACACTGGGGCGCCCGGACTCCGAGGACGTCTGGGCGCGCGAACCGCCCAGACGCCTGGGCGCCTGGGCGCCCGGGCGCCCGGGCGCGCCCAGACGCCCGCGCGCCTGAAACGCCCAGACGCCTGGGCACCTAAGCGCCCGGGCGCCCGGACGCGCGGGCGCCAGAAGCGCCGGGAACGGCCGCGCCCGGGCGCACGGACGCTCGGGCGCCCGGGAAACGCCCGGACGCTGGGAGCGCCCAGGGCGCCCGCGCCCGGACGCCGGGACGCCCGGGCGCCCAGACGCCCGGGCGCCAGAAAACCGGGAACGCCCGCGCCCGCGGGCGCCCGGACGCCTGGGCGCCCGGGAAACGCCCGGACGCTGCTGGGAGCGCCCAGGGCCCCGGGCGCTCGCGCCCGGACGCCCGGACGCGCGAACCGCCCGCGCGCCCGAGCACCGGCAGGCGCCCGGACGCCCGGGCTCCGGGGCGCCCGGACGCCCGGACGCCCAGACGCCCAGACGACCGGGCTCCGGGGCGCCCGGGCGCCCCAGCGCCTGAAGCGCCCAGACGCCCAGACGCCTGGGCGCCTAGGCGCCGGGACGCCCGGACGCCCGGACGCCCGGGCGCCCAGGGGCGCCCGGGCGCCCGGGCGCCTGAAGCGCCCCTGAAGCGCCCCTGAAGCGCGCCCAGACGCCTGGGCGCCCAAGCGCCGGAACGCCCAGACGCCCGGACGCCCGGGCGCCCAGCGGGCCAGGCCCGGGCGCCAGAAGCGCCCAGGGCGCCCCGCCTGGACGCCCGGACGCCCGGGCGCCCGGACGCGTACGCCTGGGCGCCCGGGCGCCCGGACACCCAAGCCCCCATGGGCGCCCCCATGGGCGCCCCCATGGGCGCCCAGTCGCCCAGGCGCCCGGCGGGCCACGCCCAGGAAACGCCTGGACCCTATAGGTGGTGCTTTGCGGGTGCCTCCATGTAGCACATTTGGAAGTCACATGCATGCCTACATATAACTACGACAACCCATCGTATAACCATAGCAACACAAGTTATAAAACACACCAGAAGAAAGTATCCCGGCAAAGCAACCTAACAGCGATGTGTATAAGCATATCTGGAAGCATCCCCCTTAAGATTCAGGTGAGAATCCAATAGCTTGCCTCAGCCTCAGCCACTGCCTCAGCCTCAGCCTCAGCCTGCCTCAGCTTCAGCCTCAGCCGCAGCCTGCCTCGGCTTGCCTCAACCTCAGCCTCAGCCTGCCTCAGCCGCAGCTTGCCTCAGCCTCAGCCACAGCCTCAGCCTCAGCCTCAGCCTCAGCCTCAGCCTCAGCCTCAGCCTGCCTCAGCTTCAGCCTCAGCCTCAGCCTGCCTCGGCCGCAGCCTCAGCCTCAGCCTCAGCCTGCCTCGGCCTCAGCCTCAGCCTGCCTCAGCCTCAGCGTCAGCCTCTCAGCCCCAGCCTGCATCAGCCTCAGCCTCAGCCTCAGCCTGCCTCAGCCTCAGCCTGCCTCGGCCTCAGCCTCAGCCTGCCTCAGCCTCAGCCTGCCTCAGCCTCAGCAACTGCCTCAGCCTCAGCCTCAGCCTGCCTCAGCTTCAGCCTCAGCCTCAGCCTGCCTCGGCTTGCCTCAGCCTCAGCCTCAGCCTGCCTCGGCCTCAGCCTCAGCCTCAGCCTGCCTCAGCCTCAGCGTTAGCCTCTCAGCATCAGCCTGCATCAGCCTCAGCCTCAGCCTCAGCCTGCCTCAGCCTCAGTCTCAGCCAGCCTCAGCCTCAGCCTGCCTCATCCTCCTGAACCTGCCTCGGCCTCAGCCTCAGCCTGCCTCAGCCTCAGCCTGCCTCAGCCTCAGCCTCAGCCTGTCTCAGCCTCAGCCTCAGCCTGCCTCAGCCTCAGCCTCAGCCTCAGCCTGCCTCGGCTTGCCTCGGCCTCAGCCTCAGCCTGCATCAGCCTCTGCTTCAGCCTCAGCCTCAGCCTGCCTCAGCCTCAGCCTCAGCCTGCCTCAGTCTTAGCCTGCCTCAGCCTCAGCCTCAGCCTGCCTCAGCCGCAGCTTGCCTCAGCCTCAGCCACTGCCTCAGCCTCAGCCTCAGCCTGCCTCAGCTTCAGCCTCAGCCTCAGCCTGCCTCGGCTTGCCTCAGCCTCAGCCTCAGCCTGCCTCGGCCTCAGCCTCAGCCTCAGCCTGCCTCAGCCTCATCGTCAGCCTCTCAGCCTCAGCCTGCATCAGCCTCAGCCTCAGCCTCAGCCTGCCTCAGCCACAGTCTCAGCCTGCCTCAGCCTCAGCCTGCCTCAGCCTCCTGAGCCTGCCTCAGCCAGGGCCTCAGCCTGCCTCAGCCTCAGCCTGCCTCAGTCTCAGCCTAAGCCTGTCTCAGCCTCAGCTTGCCGCAGCCTCAGCCTTCCTCGGCCTGCCTCAGCCTCAGCCTCAGCCTGCCTCGGCCTCAGCCTCAGCCTCAGCCTCAGCCTCAGCCTCAGCCTCAGCCTGCCTCAGCCTCAGCCTGCATCAGCCTCAGCCTCAGCCTCAGCCTGCCTCAGCCGCAGCTTGCCTCAGCCTCAGCCGCTGCCTCAGCCTCAGCCTCAGCCTGCCTCAGCTTCAGCCTCAGCCGCAGCCTGCCTCGGCTTGCCTCAGCCTCTCAGCCTCAGCCTGCATCAGCCTCAGCCTCAGCCTCAGCCTGCCTCAGCCTCAGTCTCAGCCTGCCTCAGCCTCAGCCTGCCTCAGCCTCAACTTCAGCCGGCCTCGGCCTCAGCCTGCGTCAGCCTCAGCCTCAGCCTGCCTCAGCCTCAGCCTGCCTCAGCCTCAGCCTCAGCTTGCCTCGGCGTGCCTCAGCCTCAGCCTCAGCCTGCCTCGGCCTCAGCCAGCCTGGGCCTCAGCTTGCCTCAGCTCGGGCATTCAAAATATGGCACAGGACAGGACTGGTGTTCTGGGAAGACGAAGATCACGAAGTGGCCCATAGTTGGCTCCGGGCAATCAACATGTGGCCTGGGAGTGTGTTCTGGGAAAACGAAGAACACGAAGTGGCCTACAGTTGGCTCCGGGCATTCGAAATGTGGCCTGGGAATGGTGTTTTGGGAACACGAAGAACACGAAATGGCCTACAGTTGGTTCCGGGCATTTAAGATGTGGCCTGTGAACGGTGTTCTGGGAACACGAAGAACACGAAGTGGCCTACAGCTGGCTCCGGGCATTCAAAGTGCGACCTGGGAATAGTGTTCTGGGACGACGAAAAACACGAAGAGGCCAACAGTTGGCTCCGGGCATTCAAAATGTGGCCCGGGAGCGGTGTTCTGGGAAGACGAAGAACGCGAAGTGGCCTACAGTTTGCTCCAGGCAATCAAAATGTGGCTTGGGAGTTGTGTTCTGGGAATGGACCCCTGAGGTTTCCTAAAAATTCCTGAGGATTTCTGAGGGTTCCTGGGGCTGCCGCATCTGCAGGATCCTCTGTCCGGTTCCCGCCCAGACCCCCCCTCTGGGGCGTCAAGATGCTCTCTTTTGAGCCCACTAGAAGCCTATCAGCAAGAGCTGTTAGGAAACTAAGCATTTGCAGCTCTGTCGCCACTTGCAAACAAACACAAAGCAATAGACAATTTGCTAGGTCATTTGTAAATGGTTTAGCTCGGGTGGTGATCTGATGATACGAAAGGATCGGCGAATGTTTAAAAACGCTCGCGCAACAAAAACAGTACAGATACAATGGGCTGTCTGTAAATTTAGGTTCGACTCAACTTGATTTAATATGCAAAGGTCAAACAATCTATGACGAAGGAAAGGATACCAATGATATTGAGGGGCGCTCATTTCGCGTAGGCTCACCAGGGCGCAGTTATGGCAGGAGTCGCGATCAATTTAGCAATCCTTTGAACATGGCCGTCTCCCGGTCACAATTTCTTGACGCGTGCTTGAATTTGGTATTTTGCATATGCCCTCCCCCCTATCCCCTTCCTCACCTCGATTGTTTCCGCCTCAAAAATCGGCTTGTTGCACATGTCCCCAAAGAAAAGACTCAGAGTCGAAGTATAAGGAATCACCTCACGGTTTCGAAGGCTGAGTTGCCCCGTATTTTAGAAGAGGCATCCCGTGACAACCATGAACCAGATGTTTTGCCTCTGGAGACGCCGCTTGGGTAAGTACCTTATCGATTGCTTTGCGCTGGCGATGAAAGATTGCAGCGAGGTTTGGTTTCACTATATCAATCTGGTCGGCCTCATATGGGTGTTAGCGCAGGAAGTTCTTGGTTTCGTGCCTTTTCTCAGGAAGTCAATGTCGCAGCACACTCGCGATCACCTTTCCTAAGTTCTGTACTCAGACGAAGCCGCTGTGGGGAATATCGAAAGGCCCGATGAAGGAGGAGGGACGGGGGCAGTATACTGGACATTTCTAGAATACCCAAGCTGGTTGAGAATGCGACAGTGTGGAACTTCTCCCTTTGGATATCTTCGCGTGAACACAGTGCGCGAGATACGGGGAGATGTTAGCAATTTGATGCGCGAGATACTTTGTATGTGTTTTCGCCCGGGCAATGAACTTTTGATCGCGGCTTCCAATGCAGGCCCGATT
Organism: Prorocentrum cordatum; assembly: GCA_963575745.1. Taxonomy (NCBI): domain Eukaryota; class Dinophyceae; order Prorocentrales; family Prorocentraceae; genus Prorocentrum; species Prorocentrum cordatum. The sequence goes on from CAUYUJ010020002.1 coordinate 91,460, forward strand.
TCTTCATGAGGTGCAAATTTGGCTGTCATCCAAGATGAGCGGGGACAAAAAAGGCACGTGGGATGTCAAGGGGGCAGGCGGGTGGAGCTGTATTCATTGCAAAAACATCATCATGAATTGCAAGACAGGGCGAGACGGGGTCCGGGCGGGCGCCTGGACGCCCGGACGCCGGGAGGCCACATGGGCGCCCGTGGCGCCCGGCGCCCGGGCGCCCAGGCGGCCGGACGCCCGGGCGCCCAGCCGCCCAGACGCCCGGACACCGTGGCCGCCCGGGCGCCCCGGACGCCCGGGCGCCGGGATGCCCGGACGGCGCCCAGCCGCCGCCGCCCGGACGCCCGGGCCGCCCGGCCCCGGACGCCCAGAGCGCCCGCGCCGACCGGGCGGCCCGATGCGCCCAGCCACCTGCCGGGATGCCCCGGAACGCCCGGGGGCGCCTGCCGGCGGAAGGGGCGGCCCGGGGCGCCCACGCCGCGGCCGCCCGGGCGCCCCGGACGCCGGGCGCCCGCGGCCGCCCGGCCGCCCCGGACGCCCGGACGCCGGGGTGCCCGGGCGCGCCCAGGGGCCCAGCCGCCCGGACGCCGGGCCGCCTGGGCCGCCGGACGCCCAGAGCGCCCGGCGCTCGAACGCCGGGCGGCCCAGACGCCGGGCGCCCAGCCGCCCAGACGCTCGGGCGCCCGGGCCACCCGGGGCCGCCCGGACGCCCAGAGCGGTTCGGCGCCCGAACGCTGGGGCGGCCCAGACGCCCGGCGCCCGGGCCGCCCGGGCCGCCGGGACGCCCAGAGCGCCCGGCGCCCGAACGCCCGGGCGGCGGTCGGGCGCCGGGCGCCCGGACGCACGGAGCGCCCGGCGCCCGGATGCCCGGGCAGCCCGGACGCCCGGGCGCCAAGCCGCCTGGACGCCGCGGCCGCCCGGGCGCCCGGACGCCAGGACGCTGGGATGCTCGGACGGCGCCCAGCCGCCCAGCCGCCCGGACGCCCGGACCGCCAGGGCCGCCCGGGCGCCCAGAACGCCCGGCGCCCGAAACGCCCCGGACGCCCGGGC
>CAUYUJ010020002.1:95000-106302 GCA_963575745.1 Prorocentrum cordatum
AGACCCAACCAAGACCTTCGTGTCGATGTCCCGTGGGTCTTGTATGTGTTGGGGACTGCGCTGTCCTTCGGTCTCCCGTTCCGAAGATCGCGTCATGACGACCCGAGATGGCCCCCGGACGCCCTCGTCCCCCTCTCGTCCCCTCCTCCCTCGTCCTGCTCTCTCCTCCGTTCTTCCCCCTCCTCCCCTCCCCCGTTCTCCCCCTCCACGCCTCCTCCTTGTAGCAGGGTCGCCTTCAGGGGCGCGAAGATCACGGCGCCTCGCATTTCGCGGTCTGGCCTCGGAGGGGTGTTCTGCCTCACGGGGCGCGCGAGAGCGCGGAGAGGGCCGCGCGTCGCGCAACGGGGTCCGGAGGCCGGCGTTCTGCAAAGAGTGCACGGAAGAGATGAAGAACGCTGACGAGAAATGGTGCACCACGTGCAGAGGGTGGGCCACGAGAGCCGAGAGTGTCGATGCGAGTCGTCGCGGCGGCGACGGGGAGGGGACGAAAAATATTAGGACCTTGTATTGTGTAAAGTGCAGTGATGTCAAGACGCAACAGAACTCGCGCGCGGGCAACGCAAAGTGGAGGGAGAGCAAGTTGACAGTACGATGTTCGAATGCGACGTGTCTGGCGCTGTTTGCTGAGCAGGGCCACGTGTCGGACGCACAGAAGAAACACAATGTGGCAGGGACGAGGCTCTGTCGGAAATGCGCGGAGGGGCGAGAGAAGGAGGTGCGGCGGGAGAATGCGGTGGCAGCGAATCGCAAACGGAAAGCCGAGGCGGACGCGAAGCCGCTGACGTGCGCGGCGTGCGGAGAAGCGTTCTCGGACACGAAACATTTAAAGCAGAAGCAAGAGGAACATCATCGAGCGGCGACAGGAACGAAAGTGGTGTGCGGAGGCTGCAAGGAACTCGGGTTCACAGCGCGCAGTTGCCAGGCGTATCAGTGCAGCGGCTCGTGCAAGAAAAGACTACCGAAGTCGGCGTTCTCCGTGAACCCTGCCAACATAGCGCGCGATGCAAAGAAGGGCACCCTGAAATGCAAGACTTGCAAATGATGCCCAATCGGGCGCGCGTGCTGGGGAGGAAAAGGGTGGGGGGACAGAGGCGGGGAGTGCAACCCCCTGGATTAAAAAGTCCGGACCGCAGAGGTCGGGGAATAGGCCTACATGTTCGGGTCCCGTTAGGGCACGGGGCCCCGCTACAATGTTGCAGGGGCCGCCATGGACCGCCATGGCTAAATGTCCGGTCCATCCTCACCGCCTTTCATATTATAATGGCCAAATGGGGTGACGGCTGGAACACTGGAGCTCGCGAGAGCTTGCCCAGCTTTGTTCGGCCGTTGGTAACAAGACTGGCTTGCTGGGGTACACCGGCGGCTCTAAGAAGTGGCAGGAGTTAACCATCCTCTCTAAATGCCTCGCAGCGACTGAGCTCGCTAAGTTGAAGGGGGGGGCCTCTCCGAGAAGGCGTGTGTAAACATTGTGGTTAACCGTGCCGCGCTAATTGGCATGCATACATTATATGAAAAAATAAAGCGCGAGTGGCGGCTGTGGCGGCACATGCCGTTGGGAAATGTGACAATGCAGATGCGTGGATGAAACTATTGAAGGATGTGAAGAAGAAGTTGGGCGCAGCTGTCGCTGCGAAAGCGCGGGCTAAACGCGGGTGCAGGACGATCTGGGACTACGACACCATCGACCAGATGCATAGCGAGGCACGGTAGGGAGAGGCGCATGGCAACGCCGAAGGCCCATGCATGGAGGACATAGGTGCCGACGAGCCCGAGTTCGCGCGGGGGTCTTCCAGCAAGATCAGGAAGACTACCGCCGTTGAGCCCGTCGCGCCCCCCCGCGCCAAGGCCGCGATGCCAGATGTGACGGTTGGTGGGCAGATGCAGATGTGCCAGAACATGTTCGGGGGGCAGTTGGCCGCGGCGCTCTTCGCCAATGTGGCACTCCATGGGGGACATGCAGCTGGGTCTGCAGGGGCGTCTACAGGGGTGCACACGGGGGCATCTTCAGGGGCCTGCCCTCTGGAGCCACCAAAGGCGAAGCTTCCGCCTCGCGAGCGGCCGACGCTCGGCAAGTCGGCGACGGCCGAGCCAACAGTTGATGGCGAGGGGCCCGATGCCAACCTGGGCGACGAGGAGGCCGCCCTGCGCAAGCTGCTCGCCACCAAGGCGAAGGCGGCGGCCGCGGCGACGGCCGCGCTCAAGCGCCCCGCCGCGGCTGGCGACGCGGTCGCCGGTGCCGCCGAAGCAGGCGCATCAGAGGATGCAGAGCAGCCGAAGAGCACGGGCAATGGCAAGGGCAAGGGCATCACACACAAGCACAAAGGCCATAGCATATGCAAGGGACACGGCAAGGGCAGCAAGAGCACGGGCAATAGCACGGGCAAGGTCGTCGCGAAGAGGCCCTCAAGCCACGTCGCGAAGCCGAAGGTGCTGCCGCCGCCTGCGAAGGCGGGGGGCCTCCACTACAGGGCTGGCTACGTCGTGGCCCAGAGCGACAAGCAGGTATATCGCTCCGTAGTGGGGCGGAGCGACAAGAGGATCAAGTGGGGCCCTGGCGTGCGCTCGCGCGCTGAGGCGTGGTCCGTTGCCTTGGCGTTCATCGACGATCGGTCGTGGGCCAGCGCATCTCATCGTTTGTTGTTGCAGCGATGTATTCGCTTGTGCATCTGTGGTGTAAAACAAATGCGGTGCGATCGTCGCATCCTGTCTCACTCGTGTCGATTGCGTTGCGGTCATCGCATATCGCATCAGTCCGTAAGCATTTTGGCTGGCATGGCGTCGGGTCCGCGGCCGAAGCGGCCCCGAACGCACTCCGAGGCATTAGTTGAGGTCCACCGCGGCCCGTATGTTTCCCAGGCAGCATTGTCTCACGTGCTCACTTACGTTCGTGACAATGGGTTGCCGGGCGCTGTCTCGCGGGGGTCCCAATATAGGGCATATGAGAAACATGTGGTCAATGATCGTAACACATGTGGCCTTATATTGAATGGTATGCAGATGCCTGTTGGCGGCGGTAGCGGTGGGGGCACATGTGAGAATTGGGTGTGTAACCCAGGGGCGTTCTTGTGCGCCATGTGCAAGAAAAGCGGGCCGTTCAGGTCATTGGTGCGCCAACAAGTGCAAACGCACCCATGTTCTTTAGTTGTGCCTTGGAAGATAATTCTTTATTTCGATGGTATATCGCCGCGCGATCCTCTCGCGAAAGGCAAGGACTACCGTGGTATGGATGCTGTGTACTGGTCTTTTGCCGAATGTGACGAACACGTGCAAAGCGAAGATCTATGGTTCCCCCCCAGCACCGCGCGGGTTGCCAAGGTGAAAGATATGCCTGGGGGCACCGGGCAACATATCAGCATGATGCTCAGCGAGCTCTTTTTTTATAGATCGGGTGGCGTTAACTTTGGGACAACGGGGGTTACGCTGGATGCATCTGCGTTGGGTGACGCAACAACGTACGCAACGATAGTTGCGATATTGGCGTGTGTTATAGGAGACGAGGAGGCATTGAGGGAGCTTCATATGAACAAGGGGCATGCTGGCTCTAAGCCCTGCGCAATTTGCAGGAACGTCCTTGACAAGAAATTCGGCTACGCGCACTTCGACACTTAGGGGGCATGCGTTGATGATACCTGCCTTGACAAAAGCAAGCTCGTATACAACGCCGACGCGACAGTCGTCGCGATCTTGGAGAGGTTGCGCCCTGATTGGGCGATGTACCAGCGAGACGAGCTCACAGACGCGCAGTGCACATCTGTGACGCAGGTGAAAGGTTGGAATTTCCATCCAACGCATGTCGCACTGGACCCGTTTCCTAGATACTTGGTGATGACATTCCTCTGCTTCGATTGGATGCACGTATATTTCGTCAGTGGCATTTTTGATCGGGAAGTCAGGGCCCTCCTAGAGCACAAAGATTTCAAGGAACTGTGCAGCGCCGACGACCTCCACGATTACTTCATGAAGTGGACATAGCCATCCAAACACCACTCTGCTGCAACAGTCTGGGAAACGGGGGACTTCCAGGCGAGTGCCTCGCAAGAGCTATCTGCGATTCCCGCGCTGGCTCTATACATTAGGCAAGTCATTGCCAGTGTACCATCATGCGATGCAGTCGCAGACCAGATAGCAAGCATGCTGGCGTTCTGTGACGCCGTGGATGTTATTCTCTGCGCGTCGAGGCGATTGCCATGCACGCGCGACGAGGTTGAGTCAGCAGTGTTGAAACATTTGGAGCTTCACCAGCGTGCATACGGTGCCAAGTATTGTGTGTATGCGCATCACATGGCTATCCGTTTGGCTGATATGATTGAGAGGCATGGTGCTTTATCATGTTTTGTCCAAGAGCGGGAACACAAACATATCAAACGATTTGCAGACCACCTGTGCAAGACGAGGCCCGAGAAGGCTGTAATGATCCAGCTCGCGGCTCAGCGCATGCATTATCTACAGAACATCCGCGGGTTGTCACTGCAGTGCGAGTTCGAGTGCGCCACAGTTGCAAGCAAATGTTTGTTGAGTGCTTTGCAGCAGCTGCGGCCAGGCGCGCATGCAGCAGTCTCGACCATTGAAACGCACGCCGAACATGGAGGAACCATCAAACGTGGCGACATAGTTTTGATGGGCCGCGATCGTGGCCACGTTGCAGTCCAAGTGTGGTTCCACGTGAAATGCGACGGCGATCCGCCGCAGAGTTTAGTTCAGATTCTGATTACAAAGCATGTGCATGCGAGCGAACACTTTTCTAGGCATGTCATCGATGATGCCCGCGGTCCCTTTCTCATCCCCTTCAGTTCGTTGAAATCTCCAGTGGTTTACAGGGGAGTTGGCGATCATATCGCGTGCATTTGGCCCGTTAAATACCGTACATTATTCTGTTAGTGCATACTTTACAAAAAACAACATCGATATGCAAAGGAAACAACATGCAGTCTCCAAAAAAACAAAATGCACGTTCCAAACACATCCTCAAGTATAAGCCAACAAACCGAACATGTCACTCCAAAAACTCCAACACGGAAGCTAGTTATAACGAGTTACGAACTAGTTATAACTCCAGCTAACTATTATTAACCGACGCGTTCCTTTAGGCATGCAGGGGCCGAGCATGGGCAGGGCCAGCCCCATGTGGCAGAAAGCGCAAGCCTCTGGGAGAAGCCGCGCTGTCACGAACCAGGGTGCGTCCAGGAAAACATGAGGGAACGACGGCTCCTCCTAGGAACAAGCCGGCCCTGTGCGAAAGACCATGAAGAAACGGAAACAAAAACGGACAGGGCAAAAGGCTGGGTAGCCGGGATGGGCGAACATGGAAGGAGGAGGTGGGGAGGGGGAGGGGAAACCCAGGTTGTGCCTAGAGATGAGGCAGCCCTCGGCAAATTGTGTATGCAGGGGGCGAGCATGCCAGGGCTCCTCATAGGAACACGCCGGCCTTTCGCACAAAACCTTGCAGGGAGCGAGCATGGCCAGGGCCAGCCCCATGTGGGAGCAACGTGAACCCAAGGTTCCTCCTAGAAACCAGCCAGCCCTCCGCAAAACCGCACGGACTACGAGGAAGCAGTGTGCGCGAAACCACCGTCCCAGAGGGAACAACATCGGGGGGGCCGTACGCCCTCCTCGAAACATACCAGCCCTGTGCAAAACACAACGTAATGGGGGGGACAGGTCCAAGCGAAATCCGGCACCCGCAAGGAGCAACGTGAACCCAGGCTTCTTCGTAAAAAACGAGCCAGCCCTTCGTGAGCACGAACGGAATCCGAAGAAAAACTCTGCGCGGAACCGCCCCTCCAGAGGAAACCACGTCCAGGAGGGGGGGGGCCATGGCTCCTCCTGGGAACAAACCGACCCAGCGCAAAACATCACGTTATTGAAAAGGGGTCCGCAGGAAAACGCGTGGACCCAAGGTTCCTTCTAAAAACATGGCAGTCCTTCGCGAAACCGCACGGATTCCGAGGAGGAAACCTATGCGAGACCACCCTCCCTGAAGGAGCAACGTCGGGGGAGGGGCGCCCTGGCTCGTCCTAGAAACAGCCGGCCGGCCCTTCGCAAAACCTCATGTGATTGGACCCATAGGCCCACGCGAAGGCGGCTTCCACAAAGAGAAAAGTTACCCAACATGACAGAGCGGGGCAGCGGGACAGAACATAACAGAAAAGAGCGGCGGGCAATACCAGAAAGGACAGGAGCATCGGGGCAGAACAGAACAAAACACGCATAGCAGAACGGAGCAGCAGGTCAAAACAGAACAGAACAGACAACATTGCGGCCCAAAACAGAATAGACGAGCCTGCGGCCAAGACCAGAAAAGAACGGAGCAGAGGAACGGAACAGGACACAACGGAACAGCAGGACAGACCAGAACAAAGCATCGGAGCATAACATAACATAACATCACGAGCATGACAGAACGAAAGAGCGGGGCACGCCAGAATTGAACAAACGATATTGCGGCCCAGAGCAAAACAGACGAGCTTGCAGTCATGACAAGAACAACAAGGGGCAACGTGAACCCAAGGTTCCTCCTAGAAACGAGCCAGCCCTTCGCGAAACCGCGCGGTAACCGAGGAAGAACTCTACGCGGAACCGCCCTTCCAGAGGCAGCCACGTCTGGGGGGGCGCCATGGTTCCTCCTGGGAACACGACCCGGCGCAGAACATCACGTAGTTGAGGAGGGGTCCTCGGGGCAGACCAAAACAAAGCATCGGGGCAGAACAGAACAGAACGAGCAGAACAAAACGAAGCAGCGGGGCACGCCAGATCGAAATGGACGATGGTGCGGCCCAGAACAGAACAGACGAGCCTGCAGCCAAGACAAGAGCAGAACGGAGCAACGGGGCAGAACGGAACCGAACGGAGCAGCGGGGCACGACAGAACGGAAAGGAGCAGGGGAGCAGAACGTAATATCACATAACAAGCATAACATAACGGAGCAGCGGGGCGGAACAAAACAGAACAGGCGAGATTGCGGCCCAGAACAGAACAGACGAACCTGCGGCCAAGACCAGAACAGAACGGAACCGCGGGGCAGAACAGAAAAGAGCGGAGCACGAAGACAGAAAAGGAGCAACGGGACATAACAAAATAGAACAGACGAGATTGCGGCCCAGAGCGAAACAGACGAGCCCTGCGGTCAAGACCCGAACGGAACGGAGCAGCGGGGCGGAACACAACATAACAAAACGAGCAGAACAGAACGGAGCAGCTGGGCAGACCGTGTTGTTGCTGGTGCTGCTGGTGGTGTAAGTAGCCCGCGCGTAGGTGCTTCCCCGTCTTCCGTCGGGTTCCGCAGAAACCTTCCTCCAGCTTCGACGCGACCTTGTCTTTCACAGCAGGGCCCCCGAACAGGGCAGCCCACCGCCCGAAGGCAGGGCTGCCGACCGAACGAAGACCCAGCGCTGCTTCCAGAGTCGGCGCGCCCCCATGCCACCACTACCCCCACCCAATACTATACAAACGAGCGCCACGCTCACCAGCCAGGAACCCGGGATGCAATGCCGAAAGCGCGCGCGTGGCTCTTCGCTGATCGATGGCTTCCAAGCTAGCCGGATGAGACCCCCAGGGTTCACAAGAAAATTCCAAGAGAGCTCAAAGGTGGTGCCAAACAGGCCCCAAAGTGCCCCAAGAGGTCCGCCAAAGGACCCCAAAAGCTTCCAGGGGACCCAAAATTAGCTCCGAGCAAAGATGTTGAAAACTCCTCAGTGAGGGGCCGCGCTCGAAGACCCGCCTTGGGTGAGCGATGCTCTCCAAGATCCCCCAAGAAGTAAGGTGTTTTAGTCGCCAAGTTCTCGGTTCCCGCTTCCTGGTTCCCGGTTCCCGGTTCCCGGTTCCCGGTTCCCGGTTCCTGGTTCCCGGTTCCTGGTTCCCAGTTCCCGGTTCGTTCCCGGGTCCCGGGTCCCGGTTCCCGGTTCCAGGGTTCCCGGTTCCCGGTTTTTGGTTCCCGGTTCCGGGGTTCCCGGTTCCGGGGTTCCCGGTTCACGGTTCCCGGTTCCCGGTTCCCGATTCCCGGTTCCCGGTTCCCGGTTCCCGGTTCCCGGTTCCCGGTTCCCTGTTCCTGATTCCCGGTTCCCGGTGGTTTTGGGGTTCTCGGTTCCTGGTTCCCTTCACTATTCCTCCATGGTTCCCGGTTCCCGGTTCCCGGTTCCTGGTTCCTGGTTCCCGGTTCCTGGTTCCGGGTTCCCGGTTCGTTCCCGGGTCCCGGGTCCCGGGTCCCGGGTCCCGGGTCCCGGTTCCCGGTTCCGGGGTTCCCGGTTTTTGGTTCCCGGTTCCGGGGTTCCCGGTTCACGGTTCCCGGTTCCCGGTTCCCGATTCTCGGTTCCCGGTTCCCGGTTCCCGGTTCCCGGTTCACGGTTCCCGGTTCCTGATTCCCGGTTCCCGGTTTTGGGGTTCCCGGTTCCCGGTTCCCTTCACTAGTCCTCCATAGTGGGAGGAGGAGGAGGAGGAGGAGGAGGAGGAGGAGGAGGAGGAGGAGGCGGAGGAGGAGGAGGGGGAGGAGGAGGAGGAGGAGGCGGAGGAGGCGGAGGGGTGGAGGGGGAGGGGGAGGGGGAGGGGGAGGGGGAGGGTGAGGGCGAGGGGGAGGGGGACGGGGGAGGGGAGGGGGAGGGGGGAGGGGGAGGGGGAGGGGAGGGGAGGGGGAGGGGAAGGGGGAGGGGGAGGGGGAGGGGGAGGCGCAGGGGGAGGGGGAGGGGGAGGGGGGAGGGGGAGGGGGGAGGGAGGAGGGAGGAGGAGGAGGAGGAGGAGGAGGAGGAGGAGGAGGAGGAGGATGGAGGAGGAGGAGGAGGAGGAGAGGAGGCAGGAGGAGGAGGAGGAGGAGAGGAGGAGGAGGAGGGGGAGGAGGAGGAGGAGGAGGAGGAGGAGGAGGAGGAGGAGGAGGAGGAGGAGGAGGAGCCAGCTGTTTGCAAGGACGATCGACGGACGCGCGGAGGGCGGGCCGCCGAGACGGGAGGCTGGCGCCGGTGAGCGCGTGCAGCGCGCCGTCTGGGCCGAGCAGCGGGCCCATGGGCCCGCCGCCGGGTCCAGGCCGGCTGGACGAGGCGGAGGTGTGGAGGCCCGCCGCCCTTACCGAGCTCGGCTTCCCCCCGTTGGAAGTTCTTTGACGATGGCTGGTGGTTGGGGGAGGACTGGCCCCCTCAGGTCCCCCGTCAAGGGCGCCATCAGGGGCGGCTGCGTGAGGCATCTTGGACTCGCTTGGACCGTCTTGGAGACCATCTTGGGCGAATTCGGAGGCCATCGTGGCCGTCTTGGAGGCCATCTTGGTCCATCTTTGAGCCATCGAGACCAGCAAAAACCTTTGGAACTACCTCGCCAGCAGCCTTCTGGGCGGCGGGACGCGCCGAAGCTCCAGGAGAGAGTCTTTTTTCACAAAGAACTGAAACCAAACCAGTAGGGTTCAGCACGCCGGGCATCCCTGTGGCAAGACTACAGGTGGCGGCAGATCGAAGACGCCTGCGGCGAATCACCGCCGCCCCCTGCCTTTTGGTATCGCCCATGTGGCCGAGCGTTGTGGCAAGAGCTCTGCCAAGCCATCGGTCCACGTGTTCCCCTAGCCGTTGTAGAAACCCTTGGGGAATATTTGGGGGAAGGTTGGCGGGGAAGATCAGGAGGAGGAGGAGGGGGCATCTTGGGAGCCTCTGGGAGCACTCCTGAGGCCTCCTGGGAGCCTCCTGGGAGCCTCTTGGAGGCATCTTGGAGGCCTCCTTGGTCCTCTTGGGGACCTTTGTGGGCTTCTCGAGGGACTCTTTGGCCGTCTCAGGGCATTCCTGGGGCCCGTCTGACACCGTCGGAAGCCGTCTTGGGGGCCTCTCTGGGCTGACTCGGGGCCTGACACATTACGTCTTGAGGCCCTCATGGGGCGCTCATGGGGCTGTCTTGGGGCCCTCTTGCGCCCCTCTTGGGCTCTCTTGGGCCGTCTTGGGGCCATCTTGAGGCCTCATGAGCCCATCGGAAGCGAAACGGCGAGAAGGCAAGGCACACTGAGTTCCCTCGGGTTTTGTAGCCGGTTTGGCTTCTCGGGGAGGTCCTTGGAGGACTCGAAGGTCATTGGACATCGTCTTAGGACCGTCTTGAGGCGTCATCGAGGCACGTTGGAGGTTATCTTGAACCATGTTCGGCTACCTTGGGCCATCCTGTATGCCATCTTGAGCTTGGAGCCATCTTGGGCCATCTTGGGCGCTCTTACTACCCCGTCCCCCCTCCCAAGCCCAGGCGAGGGGGTAGGGGGAGTGCCAAAGCATCCTCCGAGAAGGGGAAGGCGGGACCTGTTAGAAGAAAGACGACAAGAGTTCGTCAAATCACCTATGCCCAGAGGGCTGGTGGGATTATCCAGGAATCGCACTTTGATGTCCCGCCCGCCCGACCCGCCAGTTCGGGTCCGCCCGCCCGACCCGCCTGTGAGGGCCCGTCCGTTCTCTTGCTCGGAAGCCCGCCAGCCCGCTCTTTCGTGCCCTGCCGGCCCGGCTCGCCCGCCTGGCCCTCCCGTGAAGGTCCGCAGGCCCGCCCCCGTAAGTGAAGATCCGATTGTGGGGCAGAGGGCGAGGAGGAGGAGGAGGAGGAGGATTAGTAACAATACCATCACTAATAATATGAGTGATTAAGATAGTAGTATTACTGTCAGTATTAATAATAACGACAGGGAACACTAGTAGTATCAGTATTAGAAAAACACGAATGCGAATACTGATACTAGTATCAGTAATAATAATAGTAATAACACTCGTACGGCAACTTTTCAGAATGAGACGTACACCACTATTGCGAATACTGATACGACTCAGGACAATACGAGCAGGAAACAATACACGACTAATGCTAATACTACTAAACGTAGCTATAGTCGTATGGATATTATACTAATAATGTTAATCGTGCGACTACAACTTTTAATAGTAGCAAGAATAAGGTTATTAACAATATTACTACGACGACTACTACTACTACTGCTACGACTTACTACGACTTACTACCACTACTACTACTACTACTACTACTACTACTACTACTACTACTTCTACTGCTACTACTACTACTACAACAACAACTACAACAACACCAACAACTACTACTACTACTACTACTACTACTACTACTACAGCGGCTACTACTACTACTACTACTACCACTACTACTACTATTATTACTACTACTACTACTACTACTACGGCTACTACTACTACTACTACTACTACTACTACTACTACTATTGCTACTACTACTAACACTACCTACTACCTACTACCTACTATCTACTACCTACTACCTACTACCTACTACCTACTACCTACTACCTACTACCTACTACCTACTACTACTACT